>NIPM01000009.1:19472-175833 GCA_002738285.1 Holacanthella duospinosa | reverse complement strand
TTTTTTTTTTTTTTTTTTTTTTTTTTTGCAAATGTTTAGTTTTAACTGTCAGGGTTTTTTTTATGTTTTTTTTTTTTGCAAGCGAATTCATTACTCAAGAACTGAGTCCAACAACCTTAGGAATTAGGTAGGACCCTTTTTGACTAATTTGGATAAAGTACCCAAACTTTAGTTGAGAACTGTACAAATCTAAAAAAGTTATACCTCANAGAACTGAGTCCAACAACCTTAGGAATTAGGTAGGACCCTTTTTGACTAATTTGGATAAAGTACCCAAACTTTAGTTGAGAACTGTACAAATCTAAAAAAGTTATACCTCAACCCTCATAAATTGAAGTTATGAGTATGACTTGGGTAGTTTAGTAGTTTATTAATAAGTTACTGTAAATTAGTTATTTATTGTGACATTTCTAAACCCAAGGGCATAGCTCGACTAGTTTTTGTTACTCACTCACGCAAGAAAAAGTAATTGACCTGANAGTACCCAAACTTTAGTTGAGAACTGTACAAATCTAAAAAAGTTATACCTCAACCCTCATAAATTGAAGTTATGAGTATGACTTGGGTAGTTTAGTAGTTTATTAATAAGTTACTGTAAATTAGTAATTTATTGTGACATTTCTAAACCCAAGGGCATAGCTCGACTAGTTTTTGTTACTCACTCACGCAAGAAAAAGTAATTGACCTGAGACCTGAGACCTGAGACTCAAGGATCTTAAGATTCCTACAACAAACAACAACTTCACTTTCAATCACATCCGGAATGAAAGTAAAGGTGTACTTTGTACCCGGAATGATCCAAAAAGAAAAAAAAAAAAAAAAATTTATGGTGAAAATTAAACAGAATCAAATAAAAAAATATATGTATATATTACACAGACGCGCTTCCTCAATTTAAATTAAACATAACTTGATTAATTTAATTAACTTCAGTTAATTTTTAACTACTTGTTAATTTATGGTTATATTATTTATCATCCTTTCATAATTCAATCTAAATCTAACCTCACATAAAAATGATGAAATTAAAATTGATATTAAATTAAATTTTACGTATTTTCAAACCAGTACTTATCGATTGTGTAAGTGTCATTGGTTTTTAAAATTTTAGCACTGCACTTCCCCAATATGGCGCTTAGTATAATTCCGTATGGAATTACTCTTTATGATCGAATACTTGCATACTCAACCAACTGCTTGAACAAGATCCAAAAATTAAAATTAGATGATGTAGAAAATTACAACGAGGCCGGATGAAGAAACTTTTTTTTTTTATGTTTTTTAGCACAAGCAGCATTGTCCTCGCTACGGGATTTAAAAAAAAATCTAAAAATAGATATTATAGTCTTGTTATTGGTTATCTATTGAAAAATTAACTACGAATCAAAATCAAATGAGTCATAACTAAATATTTTTATTAGTAGTAATCTTAATCTTAATCTTAATCTTACCAATCGATTCCTTAACGTCAACAATCTCAAAAGTTATTACTTACTGCGTTCTTAATAATGTAATTAAAACACTCAACTCTTAAGAATTGTGTCAAGAATAATAATATCAAAGTAATCAAACTTTAGAAGAACGATAAATGAAAAGATGCAAAAAAAATAATAACTTGGTAAGTAGAAAAAAACGATTAAAATCGAGGTCAAAAAAAATTTTTTTTTTTTTAGGTTTNAAGTAATCAAACTTTAGAAGAACGATAAATGAAAAGATGCAAAAAAAATAATAACTTGGTAAGTAGAAAAAAACGATTAAAATCGAGGTCAAAAAAAATTTTTTTTTTTTTTGTTTTTTTTTTTTTTTTTTTTTGAAATGCGTCATGCATGGGACTAAATGGAGAAAGTGGGGGGAAATGTTTAATTTACTTGCTTTCGCTTACCGGCTTGGATTTGAGAGCCCACTTTCATTCGTTTCTCTTCCAAAAACCATCATCCTTGGCATAAATCAAACCGTACACACAATTAACGAATTTACTAATTAAAATAACAACACCTGATTCGAAAGCAACAAAATAAGAAGAAAAAAATGTTGATTTTTTAAGTTTTTTAAATAACACAAACAAAAAAAAAACTTTAAAAATTAAGTTATTTTTTCTATAGAAAAGGAAAAAAAAATTCAAATTTTTAAATTATCGTNTTTTTTTTTTTTTTTTTGAAATGCGTCATGCATGGGACTAAATGGAGAAAGTGGGGGGAAATGTTTAATTTACTTGCTTTCGCTTACCGGCTTGGATTTGAGAGCCCACTTTCATTCGTTTCTCTTCCAAAAACCATCATCCTTGGCATAAATCAAACCGTACACACAATTAACGAATTTACTAATTAAAATAACAACACCTGATTCGAAAAGCAACAAAATAAGAAAAAAAAAATGTTGATTTTTTAAGTTTTTTAAATAACACAAACAAAAAAAAAAACTTTAAAAATTAAGTTATTTTTTCTATAGAAAAGGAAAAAAAAATTCAAATTTTTAAATTATCGTCCATTAGTGGCGGGAAATTACAAGGATGAGAATTCATTTAAAAATTTGAATTCCTTGAAGATTTCATTTAAAGTAAAATTCAAAATTTCATTTTATAAAAATTAATTTAAAAAGTGATAACTCTAAGACTTTTTTAACAAACTTTTTGATAATTTTATAATAATTTAAGAGCATAAATTAGCCAAAGTGACCCATCCCATCAAAGCATCATCCGCTTTCTCGAAATTAATGCAATATGGCCCAAAAATTGTAACAAAATTTATACATTTATACATTTATAACTTTTATTTTTAGTTTTTTTTATCTTTCAAAATTTTTCAAAATTGACTCACCGTTGACGTGTTTCATTGTGCCATGGACTAAATTCTGAAGCTGGAAGTACAGCAGCAGCGAGAGAACCTTCAATATCCTCTTGTGGTGTATTTAGATTCAAATAATTCTGAGCATAACGACTTTCTTGTCCTATTCGTTGATTATTTCTTCCATATTCAACGTCCCTTGGAAATGGTAAGCACTCAATGAAACCAATAATTGTTACCAAAATTATAAAAATTTCATTACTACTCCTCAATACCATTCTTCTAAATTGGTTTATTGTTTCCATCTTTAACACCGCATTTAAGAAATCACACTTAATACTTTTGTTAAGAGTTAATGAAATATTATTGTTCGAAGTGTATTGTTAAAGTTGAAATAATGATATAATGATGCAAGACTTTTCTATTAATTTCAATTCAAAATTATAAATTATAATTTTTTTTTTGAAAATAAGACGCTTTGAACGCTGTTTAGTTTGTAGAGATTGTTAGGGTAGTTGGATGTAAATTGAAGTTATCGGAAGAAGATTCTGTTAAGAACTGTCGTGGTGAGGAAGAAGATTTCTTACCTATATAGGCTCTCCGACAGACAGACAAACAGTAGGGGTTATTACGGACACTATTCAAAAGATACACTTGGAGTAGTAGTGTAGACGAAGTTTTAGGGAACACAAACACCGACTTTACTCTCGTTTTACCTACACTACCATCAAACTTATAATATAAATCTTTTCAATTATCATTTATCAATAATATTATTTTTTTAAGTATAGAATTCATAGATTATACACCAAAGACACGATTATGAGACGTTCTTATGTGACCATTATCATATAAATGACTTATTTCGTTTTAACAAACGAAATGAAATAACTTTACAATCAAATTAGAATAAAGTATTATATCGATTTGACATTTTTTTTGTACCACAAGCTCTGGAGTGATACTATTCTATGAGTAGCACATAACACTGATTAGCACCTGACTAAACTTAGAACATACTCCACTGATACTCTATGAGTAGCACTGATGACCACCTGAGTCAACTTAAAACATACTCCATCCACTCTAAACAGAGCATAAAATAAAATGTTTCATAAATTAGAAACTAGCTTATTATTTTTATATAACTCTGTGTCCATATACTAGATTTAGAGTTTATGGGCTTATGGAGAGTGGGAGGGTCACAAATTCTAATTTATACGATTTTTTTTGTTTACCCCATATGAAAAATCACATGATGTAAGATCTAGNCATATACTAGATTTAGAGTTTATGGGCTTATGGAGAGTGGGAGGGTCACAAATTCTAATTTATACGATTTTTTTTTTGTTTACCCCATAGGAAAAATCACATGATGTAAGATCTAGAAAATTGGTTAATCAATTTGTAATTATTGTCCAGAGTTGCTATTTATGAGAAATTTTGAAAAAAATCTATAACGAAATTTTTTCAAATTCTTCATATTGGCAACATTGGTCTTCTCAGTGGAAGTCATGCAACCTTATGTTCTATTTAAACAACCAAAAAAATGGAATTTTCTTACATATTTTTATTTGAACTTCTTATGGTCTTACAGGCTAAAAGGCTTGTACCGCAGTCTTTTTTTTTTTTGGAAATTAGCACTAATACTACAGATTATATTGCCAATTTCCAAAATCTTGATACATGTATAACATAAGTCCAAATAAAATTTAGGAAATTATCAAAACATAAATAATTCTCTTTGTAAGTAATGGGTCTTATTGAAGGGATTTTATGGTAAAATTGAGATGACGCTAGTGACTTTTTTATCATCGTAATAATAATTATTCAGATCGCCCGATTTCTCCGAATTTTTGTACAAAATGCTCAAGAATATTAAAGAGTTGATTTAATTTGAATTTAAATAAGATTGGGTCAAATTTTCTACTTTTTTTTTCTTTAGTCTGAGCCCTTAGTATTAGTATCGGAAATTATCTTATTTCTGAGAAAATATAAACGTTGTTGGTTAAGTACAGGAGAGTGATATTGATATTACGTCATAATGAATGGCATGAGTAGTGGAAAAAATCATAAATTGTGCGTATTGCTATATTATTCTAAGACTGATCTCACTATTATGTAAGGCTGAATCAACAAATAGAAATTCTGTTTTTTCCCCAGACGTTTTCAAGATAAAAGGGATAATTTTCGACCTCTTTTGTACACAACTGACAATCTCCAGCGCCTTGTTTGTCTAAAAAGTCTCACTTGAACTTTTATGAATGGGACAGGAACGAAAAACGCAGTGATACGCATTATATACACCACACACTTACTTTCCCCTCCCTCAAATCATCACTTCCAAACAAACTACTCAATTTCTCGAGAGTCAGACAGACGGGAATCTGACGCAATTCAAAAATTTGGCAATTTAGGCCAAACCCCATTTACCAACAAAAAAAAAATTTTTTTTTTTAGGTTTTAAAGGTGTATGAAATAAATAACCTAAGAGCTATAGTACTTAATTAACAATAAGTAAAAGTTCGTGTCACTACTGTTGTTATTTGACAAAGAATCATAGACGGTGGATTGATGAGAGAGGAAAGTCCTATCAATCACTCAATCCACGCACTTTATTTTGGGTAATGCTAATAACATTGTTTCCAATTCCATTGTTAGGCTACTATTTCTCATTATCAATGTTGTTTCCTGCTACTGAGACTGTGAGAGTGGTTCGTATGGAAGATTTTCCTAAAAATTTCCATGCGCTATAATGATAATTTTAAATCTCTTTATTTGACCTGTTCATGTTTATGTCTTCATTTGATCATTGCCGTTCTAACCTTTGTACCCGTCTTTATTTTATTTTTATTTAAGAATTGATTGACAGGACATTTTGACAGGACTAACAACTAACAATATAAAAAAATATAAAAAAANATAGTACTTAATTAACAATAAGTAAAAGTTCGTGTCACTACTGTTGTTATTTGACAAAGAATCATAGACGGTGGATTGATGAAAGAGGAAAGTCCTATCAATCACTCAATCCACGCACTTTATTTTGGGTAATGCTAATAACATTGTTTCCAATTCCATTGTTAGGCTACTATTTCTCATTATCAATGTTGTTTCCTGCTACTGAGACTGTGAGAGTGGTTCGTATGGAAGATTTTCCTAAAAATTTCCATGCGCTATAATGATAATTTTAAATCTCTTTATTTGACCTGTTCATGTTTATGTCTTCATTTGATCATTGCCGTTCTAACCTTTGTACCCGTCTTTATTTTATTTTTATTTAAGAATTGATTGACAGGACATTTTGACAGGACTAACAACTAACAATATAAAAAAATATAAAAAAAATATAAAAAAATATAAGATTTTAGATTGGTAAAAATTTCATAAGTAAATATATGACGCCGAAAAGTTTAGACGAGTTTAGAAATAAATATTTAGTAAATGATTTTATGGTAAAATTGAAATTTACTTTTTGAAATGTCTCGAATATTTTAGCGCAGGGTCTGAAAAGGTGCGCAGTTTAGTAAAACCCGAAAACCCAAAATACTCAAGTTGCCTAAGGGTAAATTAGAATAGTAGATCTATTATATTATTAAATCCATATTTATTATTATTCTAATCATATTATTCCGAATATTAACATATGTATGCAACTNAAATTGAAATTTACTTTTTGAAATGTCTCGAATATTTTAGCGCAGGGTCTGAAAAGGTGCGCAGTTTAGTAAAACCGAAAACCCAAAATACTCAAGTTGCCTAAGGGTAAATTAGAATAGTAGATCTTATTATATTATTAAATCCATATTTATTATTATTCTAATCATATTATTCCGAATATTAACATATGTATGCAACTNTTATTATATTATTAAATCCATATTTATTATTATTCTAATCATATTATTCCGAATATTAACATATGTATGCAACTAAGCATCTAAATTTGAAAATAAGGGCCAACAGACAAAACACCAATATTTATGTAATAATAAACCCTTCCAGCTTCGTTGTTCGCGGTTAGGAATCACACGGTAAAAAATTTTACCGTAAAGTCTAGTTTCAGTACTTTCTCCACCTAAAATTCTATTTTTTATCAAAATTAAAAATTTTCATAATTCATAATAAAAATTTGTAATTCAATATATTTTCATATTAAATTTCCAGTTCCTTTTTAGAAGATTAGAAAGATAGAAGTGTTTTAATAAAATTAATTATTATTATTTTGTCTAGATATACTTGTTTTGATTCTCTAATTTAATTGTGTAATTGTAAATTGAGTAATGGATGAGTCAGAGTTAGTCCTAATCAAGAAATTGGAGAAAGGGTCAACTCTTAAGTGCATTTTATCTGTCGGCAAAATCGTCTGGCTCGTGCTGATGAAGGCACTTTTGCACTATTTAAAAAATTGACATTTGACATTGACACTTGAGCTTACTCCAATTCTATTCCTTTTATAGCCAAAAAGATAAAGAATCACTAACAATTGTCAATGTTTTGAAAAGACGGGAGACAGAATAGTGGAACAGTGTTTGATTATGATCAAAAAAAGACTCAAATTCATTTACACAATATTCAAATAACAAACACGACCTTCTTATTAGACTATAAACTTGATGTTGGAAATTATAAAAAAAATTTATAAAAATATAAAAATATTTAGTCAGATTGAAGTTGTGGTGGCGTCATTTTTTTTTTAGTTGTCCCGACTGGCTCCTTTGGGTCCCCGGACCTTGAATGTCTCAATGTTCTGTTCTGTCAATCGTTTAATTAAAATCTAGAACTAACTAGTTTTTCTCATTTATTCAACACACTCTTCAAATACACCATATAAAAAGTGAAACCACTACTACAAAGGTCGTTGTATCAAAATGGAGACACTACTTTCTGTCATTGAAGGTGGAAATTAATAGCGGGATGTTTCAATTGGATGCCACCTAGCATTTATGGTTTATGAGCTTTTACAACCAAATTTCTAATTTCTNATGGTTTATGAGCTTTTACAACCAAATTTCTAATTTCTTAAAAAGGTTTGTTTGGTGGTAAAACCGATATTAGAAAAAGGAAAGTGATCACTGTCACTACTAATATCATCGTGATCATTATAAGATACAATGTCTGAGCCTGAGGCTCTGTACTTCAATTATTTANCTTAAAAAGGTTTGTTTGGTGGTAAAACCGATATTAGAAAAAGGAAAGTGATCACTGTCACTACTAATATCATCGAGATCATTATAAGATACAATGTCTGAGCCTGAGGCTCTGTACTTCAATTATTTATTTTTTTTTTTACCAAATTTTCTTAAATTTTATATAACTACAACTACTACACTGAACCATAATTTTAATAAGAATGATAAGTTTTTGTAATTCTTATTGATTTGGTTAAGATAAAGTAAGACGTAAGAGTCACATGGAAAAATAAGAAATTGTACGATTCCGGTAAACACTTGGAGACATGAATCTCCAGACATGACATAAGTTTATATTGAAAAGATGAATGTATAAAATTAAGCATAATTGATGAAATTCTAAAGCAATAATAGTTTTCATTATTGTTTTACCTTTTTACAAGAAAAGATAGATAAATCACATTGTTGATTTTAAATGAGAAGATCAGAAGTTATATAATTCCTACTACTGCATTATTCAGTTTCAGGTAAAACGTTTAAAAAAATTTTAAAAGTTGGTCAATAGTATGGAGATACTTTTGGTTTTTTTTGGTGAATTTAATGGAAACTAAAAAAATAAAAATAAAAAATAGGTTTCACTAAAATCAGAAAAAAACGGTTCTTAATATGTAAAAAATGTTGAGTACTACTGCAACTTCATTTTTATAATTCTACAAGTGAACGACACTTCTAATTACTCAACTGGCGCCGGAATTCTCATTGCGTGACTGACCTTTTGCAAAAAAACTTATTATTGCCAAATTGTTAAAATATTTTATGGGTAAGTTAGTTACCCATAAGAAACCGCGAATAAATCTCATATAGGACTTAAGAAATGAAAAAAGAAAAATTCCTTGAGAAAAAATTATAAAATGAAATAGAAAATAAGACTTAATTATGTAATATCTCTATTATTATAATTAACTTATCAGTTTATAACAAATATGATTCAGATTATAAAATTTGAACAATAGATTATAATAATAGAGGGATAACATTAAAAAAAAAATTATAAAAATAATATTAAATAACATCATGAAAAGAAATACAGTCTTACAGACAGACTATAGAATCATAAGAATTCATATAAGTTTCACTATCCGTGGGGAAATAATTGCAATGTGTACTATACACTCTGTGATGAATGATTCAAGAAAACTTAACAAGATTTGTGCTAAATAATTTCAACTTCATTTGAAATGTACAAGTAGTAACCAATTAATAATCTAAATTACTAATTGTAATTATTTGAATTTTGAACAGATCAAAAATTTAGAACCGGTTTGAAAAAGAAATAATTCGAAAAAGTTGTTTCGTACTTTTGAAATACAATTATTCCCATTTTATAAAGGAAGCTAAAGTTAATAACAGAAATTGAGGGATTTTATTGGTTTTTTCCGTTTTTTTTTTTTTTTTTTTCGTTTTAATTTTTTTTTTAAACGAATAAATTGAACTTATATTTTAACACATTAATAAATGAATTATTTTGTAGAATCAAAAAAAGATATATTTTTAAACATATTTTTTTTTTTGTTAAAATTACAATAATATTATGCAGGATGTTTTCTTTGTCGGTACTCGGTAGTTTCATCTTTCTCAACCTTTCTGTCATGTTTTTTAAATTAGTTGATTTCTCTAATATTTTATTTTTATATTGATTTATTTATAATAATTATTCATGAATTGATTAGACAAAAATATGATGACTTAATGGAAGATTTTTGTCTTTTTATTTTTTTTTGTTATTTATTGGCTAAAATTTACATGAAATGATGTAATACAACTCTGAGTATACCCATACATAACACATGGGATCTGAATACATACATAAGGGTATGGATTTACAATAATTCAATTAGGTTTTTTATATTTTAAATTAATTTAGATTTTTTTTTTTAGATTTTAATACAATTTTTTTATAATTTTAAATATTTAGGTTTTATATTTTATATTTAGATTTTAAATAATTTTTATGAGAATGCGGGTCTTATAAACGGGTTAGGTTTATAAGGTTTTATTTTTGTTATTATGTTATATTTTTGTTAAAATGTATTTTCGCTATTCCTATATAATCCTATTTTAAAATTAATCCTTTTATTATCCTAACTATGTTTAGATAACTTGAATGTTAATTCTGTACAGAATTCACAGAAAACATTTCTTTTCTTGAAGCTAAAGTAAGATAATATGTGAGACACTTGAAAGTTGTAACCTTAAGACCAAAGCGGGATCTCATAGACTATGAATTCATGTCCTGTCAATAAAAATTTCGGTCCGTCCGGGCAAAATCCCTTCTCTTTGTCTATAATCCTATTTTTTTGTTTTTTTTTTGTTCAAAGACGAGCAGAATATCGATTATTTGTAAATTATATCTCATAGTCCTCACCTGTTGTCTACTAAATTACCATTTTGTTAGACTATCCCCTCTTACNCTTTGTAAATTATATCTCATAGTCCTCACCTGTTGTCTACTAAATTACCATTTTGTTAGACTATCCCCTCTTACAGTTCAATAAACTAAAACTAACAACATATAACTCACTCCTCCAATACTTCCCACCTGGTAAGTTTCATACACGGGATAATTAATTATTATTATTAGTAATAGTATTTAGTATTTTTGAATTTACTTGAATTGAGACTGTCTTATTTGTTCCAGAGTCTGAGTCGAAATAAATCAGGATCAGGATGTCCTACCTTTTCAGTGGATTTGAAGAAAAGGAACGTATTCCTCATTTAGAAAAGGAAATCACAAGACTCCAAGACCTCTGTCGTACAAATTTTGGAATAATTGCTGATTTAAAAAAAGAAAATCAAAAATTAACGGAAATTCATATGGAATTAAAAGAAACAACATCAGATTTAGCTTATAGTTTGGCTGAATACCCATGGTGGGGTCAAGTTGATCATGATCATACACTCAATGCATTCAAGATTTTGGTCACTTATACCAAAAATATTCAATACATTCTTCAACTACCGATATTCTTGTAAAATGAAATAACAACTAATATTTTATTTTTATTTATAATAGTGGATTGGGAATGTTTTTGTCTTTTGGATTTAGCTACAATAATGTATTTTTATTTATTTATTTTTTAGTGATCCATTGGAACAATTGAAAACATATGGATTTGATCAAGACAAAGCACTTCGATTCTTTAAGATGGAATATCTACGAAAAAAACCTAAAGGAATGAAACATTTAAAATGTCCAAAATGTAAGAAACAATTTACATCAAATGAAAGAAGAAAGAAACACATTATTATTCATAATATGAAGAAATTACATTGTAAACAATGTGGAAAAAATATTTCATCATTTCAAAATTTTAAGTCACATCTTCAAAGTCATGAATTTACAAATCAGATGCTTGCAATGCCGTCTTTAGTATTTCCACAGTCTCAAACTTTT
Organism: Holacanthella duospinosa; assembly: GCA_002738285.1. Taxonomy (NCBI): domain Eukaryota; kingdom Metazoa; phylum Arthropoda; class Collembola; order Poduromorpha; family Neanuridae; genus Holacanthella; species Holacanthella duospinosa. The sequence continues at coordinate 164,464 of NIPM01000009.1, read as the reverse complement.
CAACAAGTTAAGAAACATACTACTACTGAATATAAACTTTCAGTAACACCACCTATTCCAAAGAAATTATTTCAAATTGAATCAAATGATGATAAAATTGAAGTGGATACAACTACTGGTACATATGGTGAGAAAAATTGTAAAAGTTCAAAAGTATCAGATATAGAGAGTTTACAACACTGTTCAGTTCCGAAATGTACTGAACGAGAAATTGNTAAAAGTTCAAAAGTATCAGATATAGAGAGTTTACAACACTGTTCAGTTCCGAAATGTACTGAACGAGAAATTGAAATATCAGATCCTAATAGTAACATTTCAATGAATGTAATGAGATGGGATAAAGGAGATACTGTTACTGGAAGGACTTAATATACGTAAAATTTAAAACAAAAATCTTTTATTGTTACCTTTAGTTATGAAACAGTACCCTATGAAACTCATTGTCAACATTGGAAATCAATTAATGATGACAGAGATTCAAATTTAACTTCTAACTAGTCATATCTCCATGTCAATTTGGTCTACTACAAATTATGTTCTTAATTTAATCTCTATTACCTATAGTATGCTTACTAATATTATGTAAATTAGAAATCCATGTTCATAGTAATCCTTTTTCGTTTTTCGTTTTTCGTTTTTCGTTTTTCGTTTTTCGTTTTTCGTTTTTCGTTTTGTAAGGTTTAGAAGAGGAACTCGCAGGGAGCACAATTGAACATGTTATTTGAATTTATAAGTTATGTTAATAAGTAATAAGTAATCGTAATTTCGCACAGGCTAATAGTCTTGTTTCGCATTCAAGAGTAAGCTAATACTAGATACTTAAATTTAAATTAATTAGCTAACAACTTAATTATTGTTAATCCTATTTCTATTATAACTTTATTATTATTAATCATAACTTTGCAGAGTTAGATTAATTAGATTTTTTAAGTGTTAAACTCACGTTATCCTACTCCAGATCTTTACAATAATCTTACATAATCAGTAAGGAAAGGGCTAAATACTTATCTTATTGGTATAGATTAGCTTCAGTGTACCATGTTTTAACATTTAGTTTAATGTATTTCTGTTGAGTATGATAGGAAAAAGTTAAGGTCAGTGTCAAGGTCAATGTCAGTGTCAGGTCACTCGTTTTGTAACTTTTTTTTTTTTGTTAGAGCGTGTGAATAATAATCTGAATTTACTTAAAGCTTTATAAAATTCATGGACACTTGATCACGATATTTTGAATTTGAATCTATTGATTCATGATCAAAATGAACGTATCAAGTATTTCCGTGTTTACCTAATTGGAATCTGGCATCTCATTTCCTGATAAAATGTCAGAATTAGTGCAGTTCTTGCATTATACTGGAAGAGAGATACTGAAATGATTCCAAAGATTATAATCACATTTTTTGTTAAATGTTGATCATATTTTTAGGATAGGGATCTCTCTATAGATTTGTATTCCATGTGACTAATTTCTAATCTTTAGATATGATGCAGATCCAATTAGTAAGTAACAACATAAATTTAAACCATCTTTTTATGTAATTTAATTATAATTTTGTATCTAGTGAACAATGGACTGATACCCTGGGAGAAATTGGATATAAACGAATACTTGAAGGCTGTCTCTGTCACTAAACTTCCAATAGCCCATCTTGTTCAATCAAAAAATCATAATTATTTACAACTTCTCATCTCATCATGATGAAGAGAAAAATTGTTTGTCTTGTCGCTCTCATCGTTGTCTCCACCGTTGCAGTTGTAAGTTTCAAAAAATTGAAGTACATATTTTGATTTCCATGTTTAAAAAATGTATTTGTCACTTTAGTTTAATAAGTATGAGTGATAAGAGGTAATAATTAATTATTGAATAATAATTTTNAAAATGTATTTGTCACTTTAGTTTAATAAGTATGAGTGATAAGAGGTAATAATTAATTATTGAATAATAATTTTATTATTTAGTCTCCTCCTCCTCAAAAAGGACAAATTAAGGAGTTCAAAGTGTTTTGTAAAGGTAAAGAACTGAAAACAAACGGAAATTTAAGAAAAGATACCATTGACTGCTTGACGGAAATGAGAAAACGATTCCAGAGTGAAGATGACGATGAGATCGATGAGAAGAAGAAGATGAAGAATAAATTCAAAGTAGATACGGTGAGCCAATGAAAATCTAAGAATACTATACTACACAGTTTAGAATTTAGATTGATCTCGCTAATCTAATTGATTTGATTCTAGTGTATGGCTGCATGTAGATTGGACAAGATGAAGGCTGTCAAGGATGGTAAAATTGATATCGATTATATTTACAAGTGGATCGATGATGTCTATCCTGACGAAGCTCGTGATACTTTGAAGAAAGCTATGAAACTATGTACTGACGATGTCAAGAAGAAACTCTCAAAAGAAAATGATTGTGAATCATACAAACCTTTTTCTAAGTGTATGGGGATAGCTATTCGCGATGTAAACTATTTAACCTAATTTCAACCTAGTTTTAACCTAATTTAAAAAAATNGTATGGGGATAGCTATTCGCGATGTAAACTATTTAACCTAATTTCAACCTAGTTTTAACCTAATTTAAAAAAATTATAATTTCAACTATTTTTTTTTAGGCTTGCAAGAAAGATAAAGAAGAGAAGAAGGGCGTGTAATTCTTATAATATGGTAACCTAAAGTCAGAGATGTGATTAGTGATTAGTCATTATAGGATNAAGAAGGGCGTGTAATTCTTATAATATGGTAACCTAAAGTCAGAGATGTGATTAGTGATTAGTCATTATAGGATTACTAACTACAAGGTAACAAAGTATACATATAAATTAATTTTTTAGTAATTAAAAAATATTGATTTATTAGGCTCAAAATTTTGAACAAAGTTACATAATATGAGACTTTGTGCATATTTTGTTAAAATTATTTAATTCTTCTTCTTTCTGACAAGTTATAAGCAGTGGAGTTGTACTAAAGAATTTAAAAACTGAAAAAGTTTATAAATTGTTTAGAACAAAGGCGAACACGCAAGGCATAAGATTTTCAGTTTTTTTTTTTTTTTTTTTTGAAATAACAATATTGTTTTGTTTGTTTTAACAAAAGCAACATGGATGATTAATTTGTGACGAAAATTTGGTAGACCGTTTTGCATTTTCTATTATATAAACTTATATAATGAAAATCAACCTTCAAAATATTTAAAATCAATAAAAATCATAGCTCCAAGGAGTGTAGCTTTAATTTTTTCATCAATATTTCCATCTGGAAATTTAATAGTAAAAAGATCAGCATTTGAGGTGTATTCAGTACAAAGTCCTGACCATTCCTTGGTTATATTTCCAACAGTGGAGTTACCTAAAGGGTCTTGAATTTTAAAAATTATATTTGAAAAACAACCGGAAGTGACTATAGGACCCTTCAATTTATATTTTTTCTCACCTAAAAANTTAAAAATTATATTTGAAAAACAACCGGAAGTGACTATAGGACCCTTCAATTTATATTTTTTCTCACCTAAAAAAAAAAAATTAAAAAATTAAATCACTAAATTGAATAAGTAAGAATTTTATATAATAACTTTTCTTCTACTTACCACTAACGTCACAGACGTTGAAAGATGGGAAAATANTTAAAAATTATATTTGAAAAACAACCGGAAGTGACTATAGGACCCTTCAATTTATATTTTTTCTCACCTAAAAATAAAAAATTAAAAAATTAAATCACTAAATTGAACAAGTAAGAATTTTATATAATAACTTTTCTTCTACTTACCACTAACGTCACAGACGTTGAAAGATGGGAAAATAAAATTCCAATTTTGTTTAACTTGACCTACTTTGACCCATTCAAATGGAAGTTTTTTATAATTTTTAACATAAACAGTGACCTTATCAAGACAATTACAACATCTGGATAAACAGAAGAAACAATCACTACATGAAGTTGAGCGTTTCAATTCAATTACTTCTCGATTAAATTTGTCATAAATTAATATTTGGAATTTTCTACTTCCTCCAAAACACTGTTGTTGACAGCAACCAATATTTTCTTGAATATGAAACAATTTTTCACCACTAGTACGATCGTACAGGAAGTAGACATTAGGTTCTACAAAAAAAAAAAAAAAAAAAAAAAAAAAAAAAAAATATTATTCANAATTTTTAACAAAAATAAAAAAAAAATTTTTTTTTTTCATAAAATTTTTATGATTTAATTGAACCTTCAGTTCCACGAAGTGTTTCTCTCATGTTTCTCTGTTGTCGAACAATTACTTCTTGAACATCATTCAAGTATCCCAAATGTTTGTTAGTATTTGTTAAACTATCAGTTTCACTAGAAATATCCAAAAGTGAACCTTCTTGACCTGGTTGAATGTCAACAATTTCAACTCTCTTATTAAGGATTTTAGTATTAGTTGCCATTTTTATAAAAAAAATTTACTTAATTATTCAAGATCTAGAAGTCTTTTAGTCTTAGTGTTAGGTTCAAAAACTATCTCTCTGAGAACCAAGTCGAATTTCAATTAATATATTTTTTTTTTATATACCGCAGTAGCAAGTAGAATTCTTGCTCATTCTGATTAGTTATAAGGAATGAGTCGACGCAAAAATACTTTTTCTCTATCCAGTCATCTTTTGTATAATTTGCAAACACTCATCGTCCTCCTTAGCCAAAAATTTGGCACAAAAAAAAAATCTCTATTTACATATTATGTAACATANATTAAGGATTTTAGTATTAGTTGCCATTTTTATAAAAAAAATTTACTTAATTATTCAAGATCTAGAAGTCTTTTAGTCTTAGTGTTAGGTTCAAAAACTGTCTCTCTGAGAACCAAGTCCAATTTCAATTAATATATTTTTTTTTATATACCGCAGTAGCAAGTAGAATTCTTGCTCATTCTCATTAGTTATAAGGAATGAGTCGACGCAAAAATACTTTTTCTCTATCCAGTCATCTTTTGTATAATTTCCAAACACTCATCGTCCTCCTTAGCCAAAAATTTGGCACAAAAAAAAAATCTCTATTTACATATTATGTAACATATAACTTAAGAAAAGAGTTTCTTATGTTAGACGTTAGAGTAATTGGATGCTTTTTTTTTTGGTTATATAACTTATATTGCTAACTATTATCTAAATTCATTCTGACCTTAAAATATTTCTGTAGTAATTGGTCAGTCAACAGATTTCATGAGTTTTTTGTATCTTACCAAGGTCAAAGAGACATAATAATCTAATCTCTAAATTGTTGTAACCTTAAGCAACAATAGGTTTGAAAACACAATAGATTAGATTAAATATACCCCTTTCATGTCCAGAATCTCTTTAAAAAAAAACCATCATTATCACCACTCAATGAGCTCAACTCATAAACTGAATTTAAACTAAATCTCGTTTATAAGTTGAATTGATTCTTCTTCCACTAATTAATACATTATTATAATTAATGTATAAGTTATAAGTATCTATTTCAAAATTAATGAGAAATATAATCAAATCTAACCTTACAAATTTAGATCAGTTGAATTCAGACTGAGTATCTTGCTTTAGGAATCTAATCCTAAAGCAAAACCCAATTTCTTGTTAACANATAAGTTGAATTGATTCTTCTTCCACTAATTATACATTATTATAATTAATGTATAAGTTATAAGTATCTATTTCAAAATTAATGAGAAATATAATCAAATCTAACCTTACAAATTTAGATCAGTTGAATTCAGACTGAGTATCTTGCTTTAGGAATCTAATCCTAAAGCAAAACCCAATTTCTTGTTAACAATTTGGTAACAATTACATTATTGTTACAAATTATCAAGATTGAAAATGATTACATTCCAAGTCTTCATTACATTGTTACTAATTCTAATTGGATTATACTTTTTACTAATGAAAAAACAGAAACGCCAAAATTATCCACCAAGTAAGTGTGAATAATTATAACTATTTTTTTTTTGTCATAATCAAATTGTATTTCAAACTATTATGTTTGACCTTATAGGTCCAGGATTGGGGTTACCAATTATAGGTCACATGGGAAAACTTGGAAATGAACCATTTAAGACTTTAATGAATTGGAAAACTAAATATGGACCAATTGTAAGTCTTGATTTTGGATCCTTCCCAACTGTTGCAATTAGTGATCATAAACTAATTAAAGAAGCTTTAGCTGATTTACGATTTTCTGGACGTCCTGATCTACCAATGTTTAAGGAACGAAGTGGTGGTGATAGACATGGTAAGGTTAAAGAACTAATAACCAATCAAATCATCCTAAAATGTTTCATTTCCAAGGAATCTTATTTTCTGATGGTGAGGAATGGATGGAAGTTCGAAGATTCTCACTTCGTCATCTTCGAGATTTTGGATTTGGGAGAAAGTCGATGGAAACAATCCTAAATGAAGAATCAACCATTTTGTTAGAAAGATTGAGAGAAAGTGATACTCAACCCATTGAATTTCGATCTTATTTAAATATATCGATAATGAATTCAATTTGGTCGATAATTGGGTCTGAAAGATTTGACCATGGGCATCCGAAAATGACACAATTGCTAAGTATTCTCAGTACGTAAGTTAAATTTGGTCAATATTCAATATAATTGAACTTAATTTTAATAATTAATTTCATTTTTGTAGAAGCATTGCTGAAACAAATATTCTATCTTCTTTAGCTTTGTTTGTTCCATGGCTTGGAACATACTTTCCTAAAGTATCCGGTTACAGTGAGATTTTAAAGGATTTAGAACTTTTTCTTGACTTTCAACGAGATGCAATCAAAGTACATCGAGATACTTACATACCTGGTCAACCACGTGACTTGATAGATGCATTTATTGAACAAACAGAGAATTGTAAGGATCCAAAGTCTTGTTTCTACGGATCTGTTGGAGGTAATATAAAGCCAATTTTGAAACATTCCCAACCTCAAATGACCTTGAACTTGAAGTATAGTCAGGAATCCTGACTTAGGGTTCAAAAAGTGTTGATTATTAATTTAGAATTTTTGATTTTAGAACGAGTAATGCTTACCGTATTCCTCGACCTCTTCATCGCAGNTGCATTTATTGAACAAACAGAGAATTGTAAGGATCCAAAGTCTTGTTTCTACGGATCTGTTGGAGGTAATATAAGCCAATTTTGAAACATTCCCAAGCTCAAATGACCTTGAACTTGAATCCTGACTTAGGGTTCAAAAAGTATTGATTATTAATTTAGAATTTTTGATTTTAGAACGAGTAATGCTTACCGTATTCCTCGACCTCTTCATCGCAGNATTGATTATTAATTTAGAATTTTTGATTTTAGAACGAGTAATGCTTACCGTATTCCTCGACCTCTTCATCGCAGGTGCAGAAACCACGAGTACAACTCTTTCATGGTTTGCGATGTACTTGGCAGCCTATCCTCAAGTACAAGAGAAAATGTACAACGAAATCGTTAAAGTAATTGGAAAATCTCGTCTTCCATCACTCGATGACAAGATTGAACTTCCTTATACAGAAGCTGTGACATTAGAAGTCATGCGCATGTCATCACTTGTTCCCATTGGTATCTTTCATAGTACCTTAGCTGATGTAGAATTAGGTGGTTACTCAATACCCAGCGATACTATGATAATTACTAACCTCTACAGTTGTCATTTTGACAAAGAGTACTGGGGTGACCCTGAAGTCTTCCGACCAGATCGATTTCTATCAGAAGATGGACAGACATTGATCCGACATGAAGCTATATTACCATTTTCTACAGGAAAACGTGTCTGTCTAGGAGAAAATTTAGCAAGAGCTGAATTATTTTTATTTATTACCGCTATATGTCAGAGATTCAATCTCAAATTTGATCCTGAAAATACTCCAACTTCATTTGATGGTAAGCCAGGTCTTGTCTTATCTCCACCGATCCATAAACTATGTTTTACCGAAAGGTTAAATTAACAAACTCATACAAATTTACAAAGAAAATATCAGAATTTTACATTACTAAATCTTATTACTAAATCTTCTATGACCAATGAATAAAAATCATGATATAAATTTCTGTCTTATCAAGAATAATAACATCTTATGAAATTTCTTCACAAGGTTGATAAAAAAAAATGAAATGATTTCGTTGAATTTTTCGATAACACTTAANATTACCGCTATATGTCAGAGATTCAATCTCAAATTTGATCCTGAAAATACTCCAACTTCATTTGATGGTAAGCCAGGTCTTGTCTTATCTCCACCGATCCATAAACTATGTTTTACCGAAAGGTTAAATTAACAAACTCATACAAATTTACAAAGAAAATATCAGAATTTTACATTACTAAATCTTATTACTAAATCTTCTATGACCAATGAATAAAAATCATGATATAAATTTCTGTCTTATCAAGAATAATAACATCTTATGAAATTTCTTGACAAGGTTGATAAAAAAAATGAAATGATTTCGTTGAATTTTTCGATAACACTTATTATCATAACAATGTCATTTTTTAAGCATTGTTGGAAGAAATTGTCCCTTAATAACTTCTAAATACACGTTAGAATGATCTTATAATCAGACTTATTTGACCTTTTTTGTTCAGATGAGTACCATCATGTGAACAGAACACTACTGATTCGAGCTTAAAGTAAATTATATTTAATAATCCTTCTAAAATGTNAGCATTGTTGGAAGAAATTGTCCCTTAATAACTTCTAAATACACGTTAGAATGATCTTATAATCAGACTTATTTGTTCTACTGATTCGAGCTTAAAGTAAATTATATTTAATAATCCTTCTAAAATGTACTTACAACGAAGTCGTGCAAGTACAGAAGTTGGAAAGAATCGGATCCTCCTTCCATCGCTCCCGTTTCGCGACCTTTCGTCACATGAAAGATCGTCCGAGAATATTCGTCAGAGAAAGTTCGTCACACGTCAATGTTCGTTACTTCTACATGTCATCGCTATACTCTCCATTAGTCTATTCCATAAAGAGATTAAGCTAATGTAAGAATTTAAGTGGATACATAATTCCCAAGGAACCACCATGATTAATCAAATTACTAACCTCTACATTTGTCATGTCACTTTGACATAGAGTACTNTACTTACAACGAAGTCGTGCAAGTACAGAAGTTGGAAAGAATCGGATCCTCCTTCCATCGCTCCCGTTTCGCGACCTTTCGTCACATGAAAGATCGTCCGAGAAAATTCGTCAGAGAAAGTTCGTCACACGTCAATGTTCGTTACTTCTACATGTCATCGCTATACTCTCCATTTGTCTATTCCATAAAGAGATTAAGCTAATGTAAGAATTTAAGTGGGTACATAATTCCCAAGGAACCACCATGATTAATCAAATTACTAACCTCTACATTTGTCATGTCACTTTGACATAGAGTACTTGAATGACCTGAATGACTCTGGGAGTCTTCCAATCAGTATAGAGTAGATTCATTCCTTTCAAACGATGGAGACATGGAGAGTACCTAGACAAAAACCAATAATAATACTCTACAACAATGTATCCCTTCAATTAAGTTAATACTCTCAGCTGTCGCTGTCAGCTCTACAGTTCAATTTTTCATTATCAATTTTTAGTTTCCAACTCTTCTAAATCCAATCTCTATCAAATAAAACTCAATCCATCATCATCACATCCATCATCGACATCACCAATAGGATATTTTCAATTTGATTCTTTTTAAAATGAAATTTGACGTGTCAATTTTTTCCGTGTTTACTCATCTTTCTTTATAATATCACTTCCTCAAAAATAACACAATTAGTAAGTGTAATCCTTACCTGTACCTTACTCCAACGTAGAGACCGGAACCAATAAGTCCATAGATTGGAATCACAATATGAGGTAAATTAATCATTTCAATAGGGTTCTCACGCACTCACATTTCTATTATAAAACTCAATAATTCAATGGAAATATTTGAATAGGATTCAGATCCGGCCAATTAGTAATCTAAAACTAATCCATATTTTTTTATAATAATTTTTAGTCTAATTATATTGACAACAATGATCCAAGACCCTGAAGTTTTTAGGATAAAAATGGACAACTGGGGACAGACTCTGTCACTAAACTCTCAACATTCTTTTCAGTCAAGACTCATTTTGTAAATTATCACCATGAAGAGAACACTTTTCATTCTCCTTGTTACTCTCACCATTTTCTCCATTGTTGTAAGTCTCTCTGACATTTTTTTTTTGATTTTCTGTCGAATACTACCCTTCTCTCACATATTTTAAAGGTTCAATTAACTAATTCTTAATTATTTTCTCTAGTTCGGTAAGGAGGACGATGATGAAGAGGGTGGTAAGAAGAAATTTATGTGTAAAGGTAGTGAAGTCAAATTTGATAAGACGATCATGACTGAATGTGGTAAGGAAATGAAGGAACGACATAAGAAGAACAAGAAGGATGACGACGACAGCGGTGAGAAGAAATCCAAGAAGACGATGATGCATGATAATGTGAGTGACTCAATTACCTTAATTTTATATTATAGAGTATTATTAGAGTTTAAACTAATCGTTGATGGTTGAATTGAGTTAATATTTTATTTTAGTGTTTCACTGCTTGTAAACTGGAAAAGATGAAAGTTGTCAAGGATAATAAATTTGACCTCGATGCTCTTTATACATCCATCGAAAAGGTATTCCCTAAGGATGCTCAACAAGATTTAAAGGATGGAGCTAAAAAATGTGCTGAAAAAGTCAAGGACAAGGAGCTCGTACATGACGACCACTGTAAATCATTCGAGGGCATTGGAATGTGCTTATTTAAGAATATAAAAGACGTAATTAACTAAACTTTACCTAATACTAAACTACTAACTCTAAAAATCTAATTTTTACAAGTAAGTGTATAATTCCAATATATTTTTTAGGTCTGTTATGGGGACAAAAAGGGCAAGAAGGGCAAGAAAGAGAAGAAGGAGGAGGATGATGAATAATTCCATTGATTGAGTAGTTTACCAATTAATCAGAAACATGAGATACCTAAAATACTTTTTAGAGTTACTTAAAAGGTACTTACCTTATAAATTGACTTGAATAGTTAAAAAAATATTATTGAAATAAACTTACATATAAAGTATATAAAAATCTGGACATACTCTGTCAATCTCAATGACGACGACGACAAAGTCAAATTACACAAGATGAAAGTGAGTATTTTACAATGTTTTTTGAGGTCTACACCACGGTCTACGGATGTTACTAATACAGTAGGAGGGTATCAAATTAAAAAAAAATTAATATTCTACGATCAATTTTTAGAAGAAAAGATATAAATTTTTGAAAATTTTAATCTTTTGGTGGTTCTTTTAAAACATAAAAACTTGTCCTTGGTGGTCTGGTCACCTTCATTGGACTTGAGGTGATGTCCTAAGGACACCGTCATACTCACTAACATCAACAGTTGTCGTAACTTTGAAAGTAAGGTCCTAACCCTAACAACTTAACCTAACAACCCCTAGGGTGACCCCCAGTCTTGTGACTAGATTGGGTCTTGTCCAAAATTGACATACATAGTGATCAAACATGAAGCCATGTTGCCATTTTCATCAAGAAAATCTCATCTGTCGATGTCCAATAGGTAATTTAGGAAAGGCTGAGCTATTTTTATTTACTACACAGCCATTTGTCAGAGATTCAAATTAGAATTTGATCCATCATAATACTCCAACATCAATTGATTCTAAACTAAACTAACTCCTGATCCTTATAATACCCAACCCACCGATNCATCATAATACTCCAACATCAATTGATTCTAAACTAAACTAACTCCTGATCCTTATAATACCCAACCCACCGATGCATTAACTAATATGCTTTACCGAAAGGTCACATTAACTGACTCATACAAATTCATACATAAAATATGAAGATTTTTTCTAGTTATTAGCTTAATTATACATTATACATTNACTGACTCATACAAATTCATACATAAAATATGAAGATTTTTTCTAGTTATTAGCTTAATTATACATTATACATTATATATGATTAATTAAAAATAATTATATATAAATTTATAATATTCTAATCAAAAAATTTCTTCTAGTTTTAAAATTTCTTGAGAAGGTAATGGAGAATTTGGAATGATTTCATTAAAATTTGTATAATCAATTTCATACTCTGAGGTATTGGATGATTTTTTTGTTAATGTCATTATCAACGGTTGGAAGGAATGATCGCAGAATACTTCAGAAGAGACATAAGATGATCTTGCTTGAGTCATTTGACCTGTTGACTCAACTATACCTTCTAGAACTACAATAATTTCAAAATCATCCTTAATCCAATCATCTTTCTTTAAATTTTGAGAAGCTGGATTAAAAATTTTATACAAAGGTGATGTCGGTGTGATTTCATGGACGATTGTAGTTGGCCAAAAAAGAAGAAAATCTGTTCCATCGTAACCATCAGCAGAAACCTATCAAAAAATTTAAGATCATCAAAAAAATTTTTATAATTTATTATTATTTTTTTTTTTTTTTGTTAATTATTCACCTTGAGCTCTTCTCTTTTTAGTACAAATTCACCAATTTTCAAATCTCCCTTACATGTTTCCACTGACTGTCGTGTGAGTAATTGAGCTCTAATTCTTGCTTCTAATAAATTTGATTTATTTCTTAAATCTGCTACACGAAACATAAAACTTGATGTTCCATTTTCATTATTTTGAGAAATAACAGCATTTTTACTGAATAAAAGAGTCGCTGTACGTTTCTTCCCTCTTGCAATTTTTACAAAGAGTAAACCTATAATCAACAATCATATCAAACTTGCATCAAAATCTTGATCATAATGCAAGAAGAAAAAAAAACAATTAATTCTTTCTTTAAATTTCAATTTAAGTTTTACTTACCAACCATAACCCCTTCTAAAATACACCCCACGATTGATTGAAGACAGAATGTGATAATTGTCCCTGGATACAGTAAAATACAAACATTCAAACAAAATTAGTAAATTCTAAAAAGTTTCATCGAAAGGAAATTTTCAAATAGATCACACCATCACCACAAGATTTAAAAAATTACCTGAACATTCTTCAGTCAAGTGGTAGAAACCATATCCTGTCGTATGTTGACTACAAAATTAAAAAAAAAAACATTGTACATTTGCACATAGAAAAATTTAACAAAAAAATCAAAAAAAAAAATCATCTGTTCCATACGTCTCGACACTAAAAAGAAATGCTGCAGTGAAATCCTTTAAATCAGCANAAATTTGCACATAGAAAAATTTAACAAAAAAATCAAAAAAAAAAAATCATCTGTTCCATACGTCTCGACACTAAAAAGAAATGCTGCAGTGAAATCCTTTAAATCAGCAATACACGGTGTCCATTTTGAATTTCCAAGATTTCCATCTTCAAAATCACCATGAAAGTAAAGAAGTGCATACCAANCAATACACGGTGTCCATTTTGAATTTCCAAGATTTCCATCTTCAAAATCACCATGAAAGTAAAGAAGTGCATACCAAATGACAGCAAAGGCTAAAAATATTATAAAATTAACCAATCAGATTATACTTGTGCGAAAAAAAAAAACATGAGTTATATTATTATAATAACATCATTCATATTCTTATATAAAAAAAAACCCCAATTTATTAAAAATTTGCCAAATTTCGTAATGATTCAATTACTCCCTTGTCCCTTCACTACTAACAATAAATTATCTCTTTGNAAAAAAAAAAAATAAAAACCAAAAAAAAAAAAAAAAGGGAAAAAAAAAAAAAAAAAAAAAAAAAAAAAAAAAAAATTCGCACATAAAAATATTTCGCAAGCATGATGTAAATTATCCTTACCAAGCCATGAGCCAAAATAGACGAGACAGAAAATAAAGAGAAGTAACCTCCACCGTATTTCTACAAGTGTTGTAAAAATATCTTCTAAGAAAAGATGATGTCGGGCAATCCCTATTTTCTTTACGTTACAATTAAAACTTCCATCTTTTTCCACAGTTCTATATCAAATTCATAAAAAAAAAAATAAAAAAAAATAATAAAAAATCAATAATTCTTTAAAAAAAAAAAAAAAAAAAAAAAATTTTTTTTAAATTAAAAAAAAAATGAATTAGATAATAATAAAAGTAAATAATCAAACCTCGGAAATAAGTCCGTATATTTCTTTTTGAATGACCTCAGTGACCCATTTGATTTTGAAAGTATTATATCTTTACCAATTTGTGATCCTAATAAAGGTGTCTCTGTCCCACTCCCAATTTGGACAATTTCTTTTAATTCTTCAATATCATTAAAAGAAGTTCTTAATTTCTCTTCATCATCCTCATCATCGTCGTCTTTCGTTGTTTTACAAAATTTGGATAGTGATTGGTATTTAGTAGTTGTCGATGATGGTGGAGTTGGTGGTGGTGGTGGTGGTGTTGTTATTTCCTGTANTAGTGATTGGTATTTAGTAGTTGTCGATGATGGTGGAGTTGGTGGTGGTGGTGGTGGTGTTGTTATTTCCTGTAAAACAAATCCAGCCATACTTGCTCCACTGGACTCAAATGAAACCACAAAAGATAACTAACAAATATTAAATATTAACAACTTGAAGGGAAAAAAAAAAAATTTTAACTTTTAACATAAACTCTTCAAATGAGTCTGTACAAGAGAGAATAATAATTAATTAAAGACTTGTTATANAGAACAAATCCAGCCATACTTGCTCCACTGGACTCAAATGAAACCACAAAAGATAACTAACAAATATTAAATATTAACAACTTGAAGGAAAAAAAAAATTTTTTTAACTTTTAACATAAACTCTTCAAATGAGTCTGTACAAGAGAGAATAATAATTAATTAAAGACTTGTTATAAATTATGATTGAAGCTGATTCACCAATTTCACTTATAAACTAACTCAACATCTTCATCTAACTCTAACTAAATATTAATCACTACTACTACTACTACCTACACCGTGCCAAGAGTGAGTTAAATTAAATTATACATTTAAAGGCTATTTCATACTTCATAAAAAAAAATTATATTATTTATCTACTACACTTAACATGACGTTCTTTTTAATGGGTCAAACCGGTCCAGAACTATTTNCCTACACCGTGCCAAGAGTGAGTTAAATTAAATTTATACATTTAAAGGCTATTTCATACTTCATAAAAAAAAATTATATTATTTATCTACTACACTTAACATGACGTTCTTTTTAATGGGTCAAACCGGTCCAGAACTATTTTTTTTTTTGACATGAAGATAAAACACGAATTGACAGATCATGATAAAAAACTTTTTTTTTTTTCAATGTATAATTAAGTAATAATGTAAATGCCTTGATAAGCAAGGTTATGTACATGTTTTTTTTTTTTTAATTTCATTCTTTCGGTAAGCTTTGATTGTTGAGAAACAATCGAAAGTTATTTTATAAGCGGTTGAGTACTAACGGNTGACATGAAGATAAAACACGAATTGACAGATCATGATAAAAAACTTTTTTTTTTTTAAATGTATAATTAAGTAATAATGTAAATGCCTTGATAAGCAAGGTTATGTACATGTTTTTTTTTTTTTTTTTTTCATTCTTTCGGTAAGCTTTGATTGTTGAGAAACAATCGAAAGTTATTTTATAAGCGGTTGAGTACTAACGGTGATGTTGGTAACTCATTTTTTTTTCCTGTCTAAAACACCCCCTTACAATCTACCTATTATGGTATTTTAAAACAAAAAAAAAAAAAAAAAGCATTATAAGATTTTTATAAAATTATTTCAGAAAAATATAATATTATGTTAAAAATTATATATTATATTGTTATATATTGTCATATTATACATTTTTGAATTTTAATTCAAATTCAACCCCTTTTTAACCAAATTTTTATGACTTTTCTATTTTTATTGTATAAATCCATATATAAGAAGCTTTGCTTTAGAAAAATTTTTAACCCTTTTTAGTAAAACGTCAAAATTATTTTTAACCCTTTGACGCTAATTTCGTCATTGTTTCACAATTTAGATTTTAAAATTTCATATATTCATCTTTTTTTTTTTATGAATTATTATGATTTTTGTCTGTATAGACTTGAATTTAAGGAGTGGTGGCGTTAAGTTCAGTCCTTAAGTTTGTCTTGGCAAGTACTCACCACATTGTTGTCTTAGTTACAACATATTTTACCTAACAATAATAATAATAACAATAAGTCTTCAATAATTGAAGACTTTTTCCTATTCATATACATAACATAACTAAAGTTAACAGATAAAAAATGTTGATTGAAGTAATCATAAGTGTACTTGCTATTCTACTAATCACCTTTATCTATGCACAGAAGCGACCCATAGGGTATCCACCTGGTAAGGAATTTGACTTTTGACTTTTCTTCATCGAAATTTAATCAAAATTCTTTGGTTTCTTTGCATAAACATAAACATAAAAGTTATGGTTTGTTTTTATGTTTTTGTTTATATGTTTATGTTAAGTAAACGTTATGCATTCATATACTATGAATAAAAGTCTTGTAATTACAATACTAAATTGGCACTTTAAAGCATAAATTCAAAGGGTACAAGGACAAAAAATATAATTATTAAAAAATGTAAATAAATTTTTAGTTACGGTTCGTATCGTAACTTACGGAGTCAATTTTGATGTTTAGTATGACCATTCTGGAGTTAATCGTATGCTAGGCATGTCTACTGCATAAGTATCATGAAAATTTGTGTAGTCTATAAAAGTTGAACCCTCAGACCCTGATTTAGACGAATATCGAATTGGTGTAAGACTTTTAAATCGATGTCCCCATAATATTTCTGAGGATAAATAAGAAGTTCTTGCTTGTGTAACAAGAGAAGTAGATTCAACTATTCCTTCAAGTATCACAATGATTTCAAATGGATTCGTCATTTTGAGGGTAATATTATCTTCTTTGATGAATCGATGAAGTGGAGAATTTTGATTGATCTTATGAATTACAGTTGTTGGCCATAGGAGTAATAGATTGTTTCCTTTTTCTCCGTCACCACTGACCTAATTTAAAAATTTCTTATTTATCAACAGTAGTGACTAGTGACCCTAGAAAGCATCAAAAGCATTATTGGAGTATCTCGGCTATTACACTGAAATAACTAAAGATCATCATATTACATAATATTTCGAATCTTTAAGGAATTTGTAATATCACGGTGATTGACACCATCTTCTACTATATAGAGCAAAACGCATCAAACAGAAATAAAGCGTTATCAAGCATAAATCATAAAGTACTTTACAGCAAACAATTGATTACTTTACAACACAACTCACTTGATTTTACAGATTAGGAAAAGAGATAATCGACCCAGTTTTATCTAGTAGAAAAAGAGACGTCTTCTGATAATAATTTGGCCTCTGTAGATAGTTCAAGGTTACAAAAACAGAAATCACAGACACCAAATGAATTTAGTGGTATTCAAAATATATAAGCACAAGCACCATAATGCCTAATTTAAAAAAAAAGAAGCATAATTTGAACAAAAATAGACCAGCTTTCTGGCATTCTTGGTTAATTGGAGTACTAGAGTATATAAATTTTATTGGTTTCATCCGGTTGGTCAATTACCTCTAGTTCTTCTTGACTGATTGGTACTTCCTCTCCTTCCAATGTTACTCTTGAACTGATCAGCTGTGCTCGAATAGTTGCTTGGAGTAATGTTGATTTTGATCGTAAATCAGCAACACGAAACATAAAACAAAGTTGTCCATCTCGTTGACAAATCACTGCATTTCGGCTAAAT
The DNA here is from genome assembly GCA_002738285.1 of Holacanthella duospinosa. Lineage (NCBI taxonomy): Eukaryota > Metazoa > Arthropoda > Collembola > Poduromorpha > Neanuridae > Holacanthella > Holacanthella duospinosa. Next base: position 146,715 of record NIPM01000009.1, on the reverse strand, counting down.
ATCAGTGTTGCCGTTCGTTTCTTTGCTCTAGATATTTTAAGGAGTACAAGCCTAGAATGAAGAAATTATAACACAAACTTCAAATTCAAAGTGTACAAAAATAATATCATGAATGTTGTTTACATTTTTTTTTACCCAACACAGAGCCCTTCAAGTATAACACCAATGATTGACTGTACACAAAGTGTAACCACAGCACTGGCACATTTTTCTGTAATATGATAAAATCCATAACCCGTTGTCTGTTGTGTCTCTAAACTAAAAAGAAATGTAGAAGTGAAGTCTTCCATATTTGTGACACAAGGTCGCCAGGTTGGGTTAGCTAGATTATGAGGTTCAAAGTCATTATGGAAGTATAGAATTGAGTACCAAATTATTCCAAAAACTACAAAACAGATCCAAAAAAAAAAAAACAACAAAAAAATAAAATACTAGATAGTAGTAAACTGATTAAATTAACTTAAGATTTTATAATGATTTCCTCAACTTACTCAACCAAGTGGTAAAATAGGCAATAAAGACAGCAAGAATAAGCCACCGCCACTGTGCATCTAAGATAGTTGTAAAAATATCTGTCCAAAATACTCGATCTGTGTAACGAATGTTTTTATGCTTGACATTCGGAAGACCCTTCTTCGTTACAGATCGTTGAACTCTACGAAATAGAATAATTATTAAGTATAAGTTACTTCCCAAACATATACATAATACTAAATCATTAAAACNAACTCTACGAAATAGAATAATTATTAAGTATAAGTTACTTCCCAAACATATACATAATACTAAATCATTAAAACAAAAAAAAAAGTAAATATATAATACTTCAAGTTACCCATTCGTCTCCAGCTGATGTCCAGCAGCAGACTCTTGGATAGTATTCTCTGCAATNAACTCTACGAAATAGAATAATTATTAAGTATAAGTTACTTCCCAAACATATACATAATACTAAATCATTAAAACCAAAAAAAAAGTAAATAATACTTCAAGTTACCCATTCGTCTCCAGCTGATGTCCAGCAGCAGACTCTTGGATAGTATTCTCTGCAATANATAATACTTCAAGTTACCCATTCGTCTCCAGCTGATGTCCAGCAGCAGACTCTTGGATAGTATTCTCTGCAATAGGTATCGTGGCTCCGTAATTATTTCTTGTATGTAATCCTCCTAATCCCATTATTGTCTGTGCATTGTTGTCCTCGTCGGACAAGAGAGATCGATCATCAGAAAACGAAGATTTCGATGCCATAGTCAATACTTGTTGAAGGAAACCGACAAGACTAGTAGTCACTACTAAGTGGAACTGGTAATGGTAATGGTAGTAAGTTGGTGATAAACTCCAACTCCAGCTCCAATCTAAAGTAACAAAACAAGAAGAATACATGATTAATTAATTCCTCCTCTGTAACTGAATTAGTTAGACTAATTTTCCTCACCACAAACCTTTCCTTACCCTAACTCTTGTTCTCTGACTCTGATTACTGATTATTGATTAGTAATTCAACAAAAGACGAATACCCTTTGATCTTTCCGAGACGTAACTTAAACTAATTGTTATGTCTTTTAATATAAACTAAACACTTTTAATTTCTCTAACTTATATTCTAATTACCTACTAGTTTTAGATNGTTATGTCTTTTAATATAAACTAAACACTTTTAATTTCTCTAACTTATATTCTAATTACCTACTAGTTTTAGATAAAAGATAACTAAACTAAAAGGTTGGAAACTGGTTACCCTTGAACATCTAAACCAGCAGTTAGCAGAGACAGAGAAGGTCAAAGGTATGAAGGTATGATCTTTGATGGGTAATATTTACCTTCTGGAAGATGTAAGATGTACAGATGTAATGACGTCTCTTTGTGTATTCTTTTGGATGTGTAAACTATTGTTTCCAACGTTAGAAGGCACTTTATAACTTTAAGTTACTAAGACGCATGAGACGAAGAGTATAATCTAGATAATCGAAATACGGTTAAAGATCAGCGCAAAGTAAGCTTCATGGACTACTTAGATACCTATTTTGCAAAAATACTGATTTCTATCTTATATTTTATGATGGCACGTGAGTGACGTGACATGACATGAGTATACATAATATGATATACTGGAGTCTAATCAGTAATTTAAGAGAAGCCGCAGTAGTTTATCAAAAGTTCAATAAACCACATTCGTAATTTGGTTACTTACATATCGATACATATTGCTCTATTCAGTTTCTAAGGTATTCAGTCAAATACTCTCATTATGTCACTTCAATGTCAAAATATTNCACAGTAGTTTATCAAAAGTTCAATAAACCACATTCGTAATTTGGTTACTTACATATCTTACATATTGCTCTATTCAGTTTCTAAGGTATTCAGTCAAATACTCTCATTATGTCACTTCAATGTCAAAATATTCTTAAATTAAATGAGTGTGTCTTACCAATTATTATTATTATTATGTAGTATGATGATTACCTGAGTTTTGTTGTTTAATTTTCAGGACCTTGGAGACTTCCACTCATTGGTCACTTACATCTCCTGGGAAGTGCTCCATTTCGTACTCTGTATCAATGGAAATCAAAATACAACTCTATTATTGCCGTTGATTTTGGACAATTTCCGTAAGTTTTGTTACCTTATCATCAGTAATAGAGTGATATTAAAAAAATTATTTACTAAAGATAAGAAATACTTTGGTATCTAACTTACTTGAGTGTTAGTTAGTAGTTATGTAAATGTTGTTGTTTTTTACAGAGCTGTGGCAATTAGTGACTACAAATTGATCCGAGAAGCGAATGCTCTGATTGAATTCACAGGACGTCCAGACCTCCAACCATTTCTAGATCGAAGTAATGGACAACGAAGAGGTTAGTTAGTTTACACTTGATCATGGTTTATGGTATCATGAAGTATATATGGGTTAGATCATGGTTTTTGATTGTTGTGGTTATACTTACTATTTTCTATTTCTAATTTGTTACTTTCCAGGTGTGATTTTCAGCGATGGTAACGAATGGATCCAACAAAGGCGCTTTACTTTCACTCATCTTAAAAATTTTGGATTTGGAAAAAATTCAACTGAATCTGTAATCAATGTTGAATATGATGATGTGATTTCCCATTTGAGAGAAACAAGTGGCTCACCTGTGTCCATTCGGGATATACTTCATGTTGCCAATGTCAATACAATTTGGATGTTGGCTACGTCTCAACGTTTTGAGAAATCAGATCCTAATTTGACACTTTTACTCAACTCAATTCGACAGTAAATTAAGAAAATTGAGATAATTTTAAATTTTTTCAAAATTTCATAAATTTTTTGATTTTTTTTTTTAGAAACATTGAAGAAAATAATGGATTGGCTGCAGCTGGAATGTTTTTCCCTTGGCTTAGCAAAAGATTTCCAAAATTACTTGGATATGATAAGATGATGAAGGAATTGACTCCATTGTTGGCATTTTTAGATCAACCAATTGCTTATCATAAAGAAACACATATTCCTGGACAACCACGTGATTTTCTTGATGCATACTTAGATGAGATCAAAAGAACAACAGATTCAAAATCAAGCTTTTATAAAGAAGTTGGCGGTATGGAGTTATCTAGAAATTTGTTACTTTATCGAAACTTTATCGAAACTTTAATAATGTTTTTTTTTTGTTTTACTTTATTTAGAAATCTCAATGCGTACAGTTTTGCTTGATCTCTTCACTGCTGGAAGTGAGACAACGAATACAACTTTGATTTACTATACTCTGTATCTTGCATTGAATCCAAAAGTACAGAAGAAACTGTATGAAGTCATTGATACTGAAATTGGACGTACTGCCAAACCAAAACTAGCTGACCGTGAGCGATTGGTATATTTGGAAGCTACAACACTTGAAGTACTTCGAATCTCATCTATAATTTCTACAGGTATATTTCGAAGGACTTTAACTAATGTAGAATTCCATGGTTTTCAAATTCCTAAAGATACAATGATTATTATGAACCTTTTTTACTGTAATCATGATCAAGAATATTGGGGTGATCCTGATAACTTTAGACCCGAAAGATTTTTGAGTCCTGATGAAAAAAAAATTATGAGTCATGATGCATTTCTTAGTTTTGGAAGTGGTAAGCGTGAATGTCCTGGAAAAAAACTTTCATTGAATCAAATTTTTCTTTTTATTGTTACACTTTTACAAAATTTTGAAATTTCTATTGATCCTACTCAACCACTACCTTCTACTGAACCAATTGTAAGTTTCGTCTTGACTCCTCAACCTCATAAATTGATTTATACTCTCCGGAAATGAAGAATTTATATAATTATATGTTCCAAGTTAGATTTTCTTCTTTATTCAGAACTAATATGTAGTTATGGCAAAAGTAATAATTCGGATGAGATGTCGTCTCTTTGCCTTTAGAACAGATCACTTTACCTATATAACAAAAAGTTGAAGTTTTTATGTTTGAAAATAAAGAATTTGGTTCTAAAAACTAGTGAAGCATGAAACCCACCTCTCTCAGTTATATCCACGAGTGCGTTGTACATAGGCTGGACCGTGGGAATTACTTAGTCCTCTGTTAAATTGTCCTTGACCTGAGTTAAATGGTCTCCTTGGAGGTTGATTATGATATTGCCCACGTCCACTTTGGTAACCTTGACCAGTACCAAGTGCAGGACCACGACTATTTCGAAAGTTACCATTTCCACTATTTGGGTATGGAAGGATTGAGTATTGAGCCATCGAACATCCAATTAGTCCCAACAATACAATAATAATTGTTGAAATTAAAATACAATTTCGATTCTGAAAATTTATAAATCATATTCACTTAACCATTTTTTTTAAATCGGATAAATAATAATTAATCTAAAGTGAAAGCTACTTACCATTTCTTAATTGGTTTTTTAATTACCAAAACTTAAAGCTTGAAATCTATAATGTGTAATAACACTAATTTGTTCTTTCACAATAATTGAATTAACTTGATAAATAAGTAATAATGAAAATAACGATAATAAATCGATAAATCAAACCTTTTTATACTTTTCTGTTCATCTTCTGTATCCTGGATGTACATGGGGAGGAGGATAAAGCAGAAATGATTATTATTGATGCGAGGGGATCTCGGGCTTTTTGATTTACAACCAATTTTGTTATTCTAGTATTTGTAAAAAATGTAGATATTATTGAGCATTGGTTAATTAGTAGTTATTATANAACCAATTTTGTTATTCTAGTATTTGTAAAAAATGTAGATATTATTGAGCATTGGTTAATTAGTAGTTATTATATAATTCTCCTAAGATTTATTTGTGAGAAATTTCAAGGATGTGTATGTATTTAAATGAACGTTACATTTGGATNTATAATTCTCCTAAGATTTATTTGTGAGAAATTTCAAGGATGTGTATGTATTTAAATGAACGTTACATTTGGATTTCGAAAATTGATTTTCAGATGAAAAAGATGATCTAAACTTTGATTATTATGATTAGTCTTTTGTTCCAATTTGAGTGCAATGTAAATGACGTAAAATGCAATTAGGATTTACCTGATAAAAAAAAGTTTCCAAGGTTAATAATGTAGTGTCCAAGAAGAATTATGAGGTGATGCAACAATAGTTCCAAGTAATAATTGCAATAATGAATAATAATTGGAAATAACAACAATGAAAAAAAAAGAGATTTTAAAATCAATGATTNGTAATAATTGCAATAATGAATAATAATTGGAAATAACAACAATGAAAAAAAAAGAGATTTTAAAATCAATGATTCTGTAGTTTTATGTAGATATAAGTTGTAATTTCAATTTAAATTTTTGAATTTAAATTTTTGAATTTTTGAAAAATGGAAACCGCGCCAAGATTCAAATCGAAAGTCTGTCTTTTTAGTGCCAAGTTTAAAAAAAGTACTTGTCAATTCGTCTCCCGTTTGTTTTCGTTTACATCTTCCAAATTTGTTGTTATTGTGAAAAANGTAATAATTGCAATAATGAATAATAATTGGAAATAACAACAATGAAAAAAAAAGAGATTTTAAAATCAATGATTGTGTAGTTTTATGTAGATATAAGTTGTAATTTCAATTTCCAATTTTGAATTTAAATTTTTGAATTTTTGGAAAATGGAAACCGCGCCAAGATTCAAATCGAAAGTCTGTCTTTTTAGTGCCAAGTTTTAAAAAAGTACTTGTCAATTCGTCTCCCGTTTGTTTTCGTTTACATCTTCCAAATTTGTTGTTATTGTGAAAAAAAAAACAGTATAAAACCGAAAAAGAAACACAAAACTTTGATATCCGCAGTATTAGAGACAAAAGTTCAAAGATAAACTTTATTAGAGAAACTTGTTGACTTTCTCCTGTTCAAAATGTGAAAGTTCAACAACACGAATCAAATCAGAGTCATACACAAGTTGCACATCATTACAAACGACCTCATCTCCTATTTTATCAAATTGGATACTGTGATTGTAACTTTGACATCTCAAGAAAATACTGTGACGTGTTAAGTGTATGTTATTAAACTTGTAAGAAAACTACCCTCTCAACCAAGCCCGAAATCTCAAGTTAAGTAAGAAAGACCAAGGGTGAGTTTGGCATTTGACTTTGGATATTCACTAGACGTTACAAGGGTGGATGAGGAATCGCTTCAAACGGACATAATGTGAGAAAACTTATTTGAGAAATTGCGTTCATAAATTTTTTTTTTTTACAAATATTTCAAAAGATCCATAAAATCTAAATTTTCTTCACACTTTGGATTCATTGTGGGTCGTTTCTATCGAGATGAAATCTCTTCTTAGCACCACGTCCACAGCTTTAAAAGTTGAAATCCCATTTTTGTTGACAAATGAAATACGTGGTTTCATCTGTAACTGAAATGAAGAAAGTCAAAAGTGAAAGTGTAGTAAGTAAGTACCTTCACATCCGTTTTGATTCAATGTGTCATCTACTCATGATACATTTTGAACAGAAACCACTACTCGTACGTCGTACTCGTACTTCAATATGACATCTGTTTTGCTTCCTCTTCTTTTAACAAAAATGGTGAAGTCTACATATTTTTTATTACCACTCTGACCCATTTCTCATGAATTACTCTGACAAGGTCGTTGTGAAGGAGAAAGTTGGATATGTGAAAGTTTATAATTAGAAACCACATCTCGCTTCTCTCTCTCTTGGGGAAAGTTAAACAAAGGTCATTAATTTCTTCAAAAAATTGTAAATTTTTAGAGAATTTTATAAAGTTAAGGGAGAATAATGAAAGTTTAGAAGATATTTTACATTTAATTTTTAATCATAATAGACATTTTGAGTTATTAAAGGAACCATTACCTAAATGAAATGTCATTTCTAATTTTATGTTTCATGACTTATTTTACTCAAAGTCCTCCAATGTTAATATCATCAATGATGATTTTCACACGTCGTTTTGATTCTGAATTCTGAACTTGTTTGATCTCTTCCGGTAAAATTTCTTCAATAAATGAGCAACTAGTAATAGAATTTGACCCTGGAGGAGAAACTACAGACAGTTTCGTACTTTTGACCCCTGTTAGACTTTTAGAATAAGAATTCTCTACAATTGATTTCGATGAACAAGGACATGGTGAATCCTTTGATGTTACAGAATCATTTATTACAACAACCGGATTGGTTGATTTCTTCTCCTGAAATTCTCCAACTTGTGGGCGGAGTTTGAATTTATTTGACGCCTTGAGTAACTCAACTTGGTGAGGCTCAACGGTTTTCATATCCTCAATTTCAAGTTTCATAAGCTCGGTGTCAACGTCGAACNTACAGAATCATTTATTACAACAACCGGATTGGTTGATTTCTTCTCCTGAAATTCTCCAACTTGTGGGCGGAGTTTAAATTTATTTGACGCCTTGAGTAACTCAACTTGGTGAGGCTCAACGGTTTTCATATCCTCAATTTCAAGTTTCATAAGCTCGGTGTCAACGTCGAACTTGTTCCATTTTTCATACTCCAAAGATTTAATTCGATTTGGATTGTTTGGTTTTAGAAAATTCCCTTCACCATTACCTCCAGAAGTGACATTTTTGACAATGTCCTTGCTTGAAATCACAGTTGATCCTCGAACAGGAACAGTCACATGACTCATCGGACTCTCACCAATGATGTTAAAAATCTCATTTGATTTAGTCGGAACAATCTCATCAACGACATTACTACCACTCAACTCAATCCAATCAATAAGGTCCATTTCCAATTCACGACGTTGAGTTATTTGCAGATCTTCTGGTCTCAGAATTGGAATTTCCACTCGTAGAGAAGGATTTGAAGGGTCAACTTTTTCCAACTGTTTAGACACAAAATCCTCAAGGTGAGGATAGATCCCTTCTTCTCCTGATCGAAGGACAAGAAGAATTTGTTCTAATTTCTTTCCATCTGTACATTTCTCTACATATTTGTACTCAATTTCTTCAATCAAGATTCCAAAATGATTTAGAAGGGATTGACGTGGTGGTGGTGAAAGACAGCCTGTCACAGAGTCACCACGGTCTTTCATTCTCTTACCTAAAATCGATAAATCTTTTGAATACTTCTTACAACAACTGTAAGAAAACAAAATTTGACCTTACTAATTAGTAAGTTTGATTTCAGCTATTAGTAGTAGTAGTCAGTCGTTTTAGAAATATTCAGGAAGAACACTGAAAACCACAGAATCAAGCTAATAAACACCTTTTATGAAAAGTTTTTCCAAAAAAAAAAAAAGGACAACAGCCAGCCATAAAGATAAAGTAGACAAAGTTGTGAGTTATTGACAAAACTCTGTGAGAAATTTCAATACCAGATGTTGTCATGGATACCATTTTAATGCGTAACCATTACAACCGTCGTCGTCGTCACCGTTCTTCAAGGACACATCCAACACAACAACAACGGTTCAATATAAGAGATTTCTAATATAATTTCATTCTGTTGTCATTGACGACAACGACGACGACGACGAGTCCATCTTTTATAAGACACAAGTCCATTTCTGACAAAGACAAGGATGTGTCATTAAAGGGACGATGAGATTTCTTGAAAGGGCCAGACGGTTTTTTAAATTGACAAATTGTATTTAGAAAAGAGATTGGAGTTGACAGCTGAGAAGCTTTTCTTGATTGATTTCTAAAGTAAACTAGTGACATTATTTAGGTTACGTAGGCTTATTGTTCCCATATAATATTTTCTTTCCTTCCTTTCTAAACTTTCGTTTTTATAAAGAAACCAACGAAATGTAACATATATTGATTAAATAACCAATAGGTTTAATTACTAATGCGTCAGTGTCAGTTTCGTAGTCGTATACATAGTTAGTAATCTCTTTTCAAAAGATATTTTATAAAAGTACTATGATTTCTAGAGCAATTGAGGAGAAAGGAGTAATAAGTTGATTTGTATCACTTTCTCCAGAAATCCTCTTGAGCATTTTGTGTTAGACTTACAGAAAGCATCTTACAACCATATGGATAGCTTTTTCATACAAAAATAATTCTGGAGGTATTTGAGAAAGTAATTAATAAACGAAAAGAGACATGAACGTGTGGAGATTATTNGATTTGTATCACTTTCTCCAGAAATCCTCTTGAGCATTTTGTGTTAGACTTACAGAAAGCATCTTACAACCATATAGATAGCTTTTTCATACAAAAATAATTCTGGAGGTATTTGAGAAAGTAATTAATAAACGAAAAGAGACATGAACGTGTGGAGATTATGTTAGTTAAGTTAAGTTGGTTGGAAACCAGATAGGCATGTAATGTGTAACAATGTAAGATGTAAAGGAGAGTCACGGTACCATAGCCATGTCAGAGGAACTTTCTCCTCCATGTCAAAAAGTGAGTCTTATCTTTATTAGGGACTCTGGAGAAAATTCGGGTGAAAGTAAAAATGCGGATGAAAGTAAAAAATGACAGTTTTTTGTCTCTCGACATTTCCTTCAAACTTGGGAAGAATAAATGGTAGAGAAAAGTTTAGTAGGGCTTTCAGTTCCAATTCTTTTCAGTTTTTTGGTCCTTCTCTAACAAGGGATCAAAGATAGTTGCGCATGGCAACGAACCATTTTTTAGAATATCTTATCTAAAATATTGAGAAACTCCTCGACGAACTTTTTCTCTCATTCAACTCTCCTTTCTCTCTCAAGAACTTTCTTTTTAGATTCCCAGACAGAAAATATCAAGACCTACGCTTAAAATTTCCTCACATTTTCCTCTTTTTTTTTTATAAGTTTTAAGAGTAAAAATATATTGTTTTGATCAATATTTATTAGTTATAATGTAACATAATATCTAATAAGAATCTCTGCTAATCAGAGTTGGAGTTAGAAGAGAAAGTCTATTGTGGAGGGAATGTTAAAAATTTGGAGTTGTTAATAAGAAAAAAAGGAAGAATAGACTTAATTTCATTGGAATTAATAATTATTGAACTTAAGATTTATTTAGTAAAAGTAAGAATGAGAAATCAAATTTAAAGTTTTTTCTCTTTCTTATTATGTAAGTAGGGAGATATTGTGGTTGAGTTGAGTGGTGATTGACTTGAATGTAGACTACTAGACATACTTATTGTTATAAATTTCTACCAAGTTTTGTGAATCTTTTGATAAAGTTTTGGGTGTGGATTGTTGATTGGAGTAATGGAATTGGGAGAAGTTAGTAAGAGAAGAGAAAGTTTGTGTAGACAAGAGAAAGTATTTAGGATTATAGGTCTGAAGGATTAGTGGCAACAGGTGTGGCAGTCCATGACATGAAAATCTGCTCTCCCAATTCTGGTAAGTAGTGAAATTTTTTTATTTTTTCTTCCTGTCATTTTTAAAATTGGGTATAATTTATCATAATTTGTTTTTTATTTCTCTTTAAACTTTGTCTTTAAACTTTGAAAAAGTTTACTTAGTTTCCANATTAGTGGCAACAGGTGTGGCAGTCCATGACATGAAAATCTGCTCTCCCAATTCTGGTAAGTAGTGAAATTTTTTATTTTTCTTCCTCTCATTTTTAAAATTGGGTATAATTTATCATAATTTTTTTTTTATTTCTCTTTAAACTTTGTTTTTAAACTTTGAAAAAGTTTACTTAGTTTCCGTCTATTACTTTCTAAGAGATGAAAATTTGACACTTTCATTTATCATAATTAGTAAGTAAGTTATGCACTTTCGATGAAACTTTTTGTCTTTTATCGCCACGCTTTAACTGAGAATAATGGTACAAAAAAAAAAGATTATTCTGGTTTATGGTTTATGGGAATATAAATTCAAAATTTAGAATATTTTAAGGAATATTCGAATCCTGTTACATGCCTAGAGAGTCTAAATTGAATTTTCTGCACTTTCACTTGACCCTTTCTCTCTTTTTTTTTTTTTTCAAAATTTCTGAGTTTCAAAAACTTTCTTTTTTTGTCTTGTGAAATGTAATATCCGGTACGAGATAAGGAGTTGAGTGGAGCTCTTGTTAACAACTTCTCCCAAGCATTTCTGTCGGAATTGAAAAAAAAAAGGAAGGTAATTCAATATTCGTCTCTCAATAANGGTACGAGATAAGGAGTTGAGTGGAGCTCTTGTTAACAACTTCTCCCAAGCATTTCTGTCGGAATTGAAAAAAAAGAAAGAAGGTAATTCAATATTCGTCTCTCAATAAAGTTAAGACTTTCTCTAGTGAGAATTTTATTTCAAAATTTCAGTTTCATTTTAAAGAAAGGAGACATAAAGAGTTTCTAGGTCTATTTAGAGATTTCCTAAATTTAAAAAGAGACCATTGAATTATCACTCTGTGAGTTAATGGCTTATTTTACCACACTCTACCAAAGTCCTATGTTGAAACTGAATTAAAAAGAGAAAATCCAGCTTGAGGGATTTTCAATTTTCTTTCTCCAAATTCAATTTCTAAATTTTGTAGAATAAGAAAATTAAATTGAAAACAAAGACATAGCGATACATTATTTTGTAAATCATACAAGGGAACTAGCCTTTTTTTTTATATAGATTTTTCATAGTAAGATTAGGTTATGTTTTTCTCTTCAGAATAATAACCTTCTTTACCATTGGTAACAAGACTTTCACTACTACTTACTCCATGGTCCATGTGCCTTAACTTTAGGGACAACAGTTTCAAAATTTCTTTANCAAGACTTTCACTACTACTTACTCCATGGTCCATGTGCCTTAACTTTAGGGACAACAGTTTCAAAATTTCTTTAGATTTCATGTAGAGAATGTAAGCTTTGTAGTATTTCTAACTTCACTTCTTCTATTATTATATAATAACTGGTACAGGGTGCTACCTGCTACCGTAGAAAGGGGGTGTAGGTGTACTTTTTAACCCCTGGTAAACTAAAAAAAAAAAACTCAGAAAAAACTTGTGTTTCAGTAAATATTTGAATTTCAGAAATCAGGAGTATATTTTTCGAATTCAGTAGTGTTAAATTTGAGATAGAAATTATCTAAATCACTGTTCCAAATGTCTCAAGGGATTTTAAAAAGTAATCACAAAGAAAGTAGAACTTTCTTCAAAGGATTTTCTAACCACAACCAAACCAATGTCAAAGTAACTTAAATCAAATAAATTATACACGCAACTTGCTGATTTATTTTTATTTTTAGAAAACTTAATAACTCTTTTCGAAATAATTTTTGATTTTTTTTTGTTGAAATTTGTGAATGAGTTAAACAAAGAAAGTTGACTTTCTCCAGTGCATCAAAGCATGGTGGTGGGTTACTTAACTTTCACTTTTGATTCTCTCGCTCTGTGACCCCACTAATTGCATTAATGGGCTCAAACTTGGTACCCTTTAGTATACATGAGAATTAGTTGTAAAAAGTCTTGAAACTCAAAAGTTTAGTTGTAATAAGAAGTTTAACGAAGAGTGTACTGAACCGAAGCTAAGGAGGTAGAGTGTAAATTATGAAACACCCAGTTATTTCTGATACGAAACTCAATTCATACTGTTTCTCGTTTTTTCCCTATTACTTGAAATTTCAAACCGCTTTTCTTAAAATTTGATTACCTTGAAAACGAGCTAGGGGACTTTTAAGGGTATAAATTTTAGAAAATAGCCTCTGGTTACTAAAAGGATAATAAACCCTGTTTTTTTTTTCTTCTTTTTTTTCTTCTTTTGTCATATCATTGAAGTGAGTTTTGAAGAAGACTGGTAAAATGAGAAGGTAGGATTATGTTTCTCCATCGTTAATATTTCCTTGTTGACTCATATTGATTTAATAACCATCCTACGCAAGTAATGGCAAACAACCTACCTATCTTTATTCTTTTGGCTACTAATCTCAAATTACAGATTTACAAGAACAAGAGAAAATGTTTTATTACGATCATCAATGAAAACTGGGAGAAAGTTGAGCTTCTGTCGTTTATATGGGTTTAAAATTACAATTTTCTCCACCTTCTGACTTCTGGTTCACTCTGTAAGGTGAAAAAATGGAAAAATTTTTAGATTGATGATTTTAATAGTGTTCCGCATTGCTAAGGTTTTGTAGTGAGCCAGAGCTATTGGCTCAATGGCTCATGGCTCATGGCTCATGGCTCATGGCTCATGGCTCATGGCTCACGGCTCATGGCTCATGGCTCATGGCTCNGTTTAAAATTACAATTTTCTCCACCTTCTGACTTCTGGTTCACTCTGTAAGGTGAAAAAATGGAAAATTTTTTAGATTGATGATTTTAATAGTGTTCCGCATTGCTAAGGTTTTGTAGTGAGCCAGAGCTATTGGCTCAATGGCTCATGCCTCATGGCTCATGGCTCATGGCTCATGGCTCATGGCTCATGGCTCAAGCAAATTGTAATGAGTCAGCTCATGGCTCAAAGCAGACTGTAAATGAGTTGGCTCATTACATTAATATCAATTCAACTTATTATTTTTCAAAATAATAATAATTATTGACTGTCAGAGTTACTCTTACAACTGACTCATTTTTCTTATTTTAAAACTCTTACATAGTCCTGAATTTTTGTAGAAACTTTTAGTACAACAAAAAAATACTGGTTAACTCTATAATCTTTCCAAAAAAAGTAACAATTTGTCACCAACTTTAGATGTAAATTTTTGTGTCAGACTGTACATAAGAAAGTCTGAATTTCTGACAATTTATTCTCCCTCCACTTTTAGACTTTAGTGATAAATTGGAATTGACCCTTAGCATTAGTTTTAGGATGGAANTACAACTGACTCATTTTTCTTATTTTAAAACTCTTACATAGTCCTGAATTTTTGTAGAAACTTTTAGTACAACACAAAAATACTGGTTAACTCTATAATCTTTCCAAAAAAAAGTAACAATTTGTCACCAACTTTAGATGTAAATTTTTGTGTCAGACTGTACATAAGAAAGTCTGAATTTCTGACCATTTATTCTCCCTCCACTTTTAGACTTTAGTGATAAATTGGAATTGACCCTTAGCATTAGTTTTAGGATGGAAAGCCTTAGAGGTTTGACAGTAGTAGTACTCTTTGAATTTGAGAAGCCCTCAGTTTGAAAAATAAAAATGAAGGTAAGGTAGGTTTTAGTAGAGATGTTGGTTTCAGTAGTTTTATCGGCTTTCTTTTCATTTCAAGTACTTGTTCTATTATTCAAAAGAACGTCCAATCACTATGTCGAGGAGCAGTATCTTTTAGAACCAACCAACGACAAAACCCACTCCATTTCATTATCTTTTTTTTATTTTATACCAACCTTCAGCAGAATATAAATTTACTCTCTCAATTCATACTACTAACAACTCTATGTTGGATTCTTTTGGGAAAAAAAATTCATGTTAAATTAAATTATACAGCCTTCTCTAAAAGTTCATTTTTACTACTATCTAGTGGTCGACCAAAAATGTAAAAACCTTTTCAACTTTCTCTCTAATGGGAAGAGATTACAGAGAAAGTTGAGAGGATTTTGTCATTTTATTATCAGAAAGTATCTTTAATTTCATTGTAAATTAAAGTTTTTACCAAAAAAAAAAAAAACTTATTGTTTTTTAGTAAGTAGAACTCAAATTCAAAGGATGAATTCCAGGAGACCTAAAATTGAATTGAATATGCCAAAAAAAACCAAATTTTAAGTTGAATTTATTCAAAAACTAGTCTAAAAAGAACAGGAACTCTTCCTAGAATGAATTAGAATTAAAACAAAAGATCAAAATTGAATAGAAATGACTCAAAATCTCTTCCAGAAGAACGAAACATAAATAAAGTGAAAGTAAGTCATTGGACTTATCAAAACTCCACAGACATTAATTATTTTAGAATCAAAATTTGTGTAAAAGGATGTAAAAGCTGATTATTTTTTTTCTTTTAATCACAATTCGACAGATTCTTTTAGAATTTCAAAATTGAAAATCAAATTATTATCATTATTTTAAAGCCATATTTCATAATTTCTGAATTTCCTTTCAATTTTGTTCACCAGAGTCTGTTGTCTTGAGGGGAATAAAAATTAAAAAAAATGTTCTCTAGATACATAATCCGGTCTTAGTAACTCAACGACACAAATTTTGTTAAGCTCTTTTTCTAATAAAGCTTTTCAAATGAAGCTTATTCAGTTTCAGTTTCAGATGGTAACAATTTTAAAAAAAAAAAAAAATTTTTTTGTAAAAAGAGAAAGGTTTTTCTAAATTGAATGTATAAAATGAAAGTTTAAATTTCGTAAGTTCCAAATTCAATTGCGCAATTTGAAAAAAAAAAAAAAAAAAAAAAAAGTAGAGACTAAAACAATCACTTTTCTCCCCAAGTAGATTAAATTTTTAAATAACTAAAAGTCTTATGAATTAATTTAAATATTGCAGACGCCTATTTTATTATTGGTTTTTAGTTACTACATACATACATAAGTTTCTTTCTCTTTAAATTCACAACTCCTTTTGAATTTTTATGACTCCCGAATTCTATTGTCTTTTTTTTTTTATTATAAATTTCATTTCAAAGGAGTAAAGTTAGGAGTAGAAGAATAAGAATTTTTAACTAGTCCAGAAAGCCTCGTTTATTTCTAAGAAATTACTAAAAGAGTAATTTTTTTTTTTGGAAAAAGTAGACCACAGAATTCATTTTAAAATCCTAAGTACATTAACTTAGAAACTAGAAGCTCAATTGAATACATAGAGAAGGGTATAGATTCAAACCAGAAGAGACTTCAAAAAGAGAGATCTAATACAATTAACTCCTTTCAACTTTATTTACCTTCATTTTCAAAGAATAAGTTATCAAAAAGATATTTTCTTTCATAAACTTTCTCTTTCTAATGAAGAGGAGAAAGCTGCTATTACATACACTCTTTGGTTTTTAGAAATTCTGACCAAAGCAACGGGAGGATATAAATATAAAGTCCATTCTTCTCATTGGCTATCACAGCCTGTGATAGCCAATGTAAAAGAAGCCTGAGGCTGTGATTCACAGCCTCAGGCTTCTTTTACATCCATACAGAGTACACAGACTAGGCAGACTAGATTAGAAGAAGGATTCAGTTTGATTAGTAATTAAAATTGTATGTAATTTACCTTCCCAACACACCTGACTTTCTCCCAACTTTTACTAATTCAAAACAATAGGGCAAATCAATCTGCCGCTTTTNCTTCTTTTACATCCATACAGAGTACACAGACTAGGCAGACTAGATTAGAAGAAGGATTCAGTTTGATTAGTAATTCAAATTGTATGTAATTTACCTTCCCAACACACCTGACTTTCTCCCAACTTTTACTAATTCAAAACAATAGGGCANAGATTTTGAAATTTTGAACTTTTGAAGTTTGCAAAGGGTTTATCAAACTTAAAATGAAACGAGCTCTGTGATTGGGTGTTGAGCTTCAAAAGAGATTTTGAAGTTTCACATGAGACAAGGCTTTAGCAAGTCTATTTGAAATTCTTTATTTTTATTTTTAACTTAAATTTTTAACATTTTTAAATATTTNGAAATGTCAAAGTTTTTTTTTTCCAAATTGAAATCAAAACTGGACTGCGCATGGTCCAAAATTTCAAAAGTTCAAAATTTCAAAATTTCAAAAGCCACCTTGATTTGCCCTAATGTTCAAAAATAAAAGAAACTAAGTTTTAGTTTTAGTTATAGAATTTTAATCATCCTATCATCATAAGAGTAAAGAAATAGGAGAAAGTAGGATGAAAACTCCATCTGTTCAAGGTATTATTAATTAATTAACTACAAAACTCAAGAACCTTGGTATAAAAGTTTCCATAGAGAAAATGATATACATATAATATACCTTTACTAAATAAAAATGAAGGGAGTAAATAAAATGAAGCTAATCTCTCCTCTCCTCGTTTCTAAATTACTTTTTTAATCTCCTCTCTCTGCTTTTGGCTATTTTCTACTTTCTCTTTAACAAATTCTAAAGGTGGTTCCAGGGTACATAGTCTCAAGTATTATATTCAATTTGTGTCTAGAGTTAGATTGAAAAGTTACTATTACTAAACACAGGTGGGTTTTTTTTTTGGATACACCGTGGCTTTGGGTAGGGACTATATAACATAATATCAAATTTGAGATTTATATTGTATCTCGAAGTTGAGTAATAAGATTTGTATCGATTGTTCCTTAAGATTGAGTTTTATAACAGAATTTCAATTTCAATTCCACCCCTTTCACCTTTGACTGTAGTGATTTTATAATTACAACCCCCTGTCGTAGCATAAGCATACTCAAATGATAGTAAGTGTTTAAGACTATTCTTTCAAAATACATTATTAGTGAATGTGAATAGATTAAAAGTCCAAAAACTTACAACACCTGAACTGAACTTTGTAATTTGTTTTAATGGGTTTGAGTATAGTGGTTGTGAAAGTATTATGAATAATTCATACCCTACCGACCTGTGACATAGTTTAGTGAAAGCAAGTATAGAATTTCATTTCACTCTCTTCTAATTACACTCCAAGTGTTAAATTGGTTTCAATTAGAAATTAACTCGAATCTTCTACCGGAAATGAAATAAAACACTCATTTAGTCCATTTCTTTCAATGAACTGAGAGTGATGGCTTTTCATGTTTCTTTTTGTCTAATTATATTAACGGAACGTTTCTACTGGCTAATGCATTGACACAATAAAAAAGTTTACCTTTTTTATTTTTAGTCTTCATTCTCCAATGAGATGTTATACTATTAAATTAGAGGATTACATAACCAACTTAATGGGTCGACCATTGTGTTTGGTTTATTATCATTTATGAAGGTTTAATTTNTCTGTTTGGTTTATTATCATTTATGAAGGTTTAATTTTTACCAAATTTAAAGATTATCATCATCAAAAATGGACAAAAATGAACAAAAATGAACAAAAATGAACAAAAATGGACAAAAATAATGAGACCATTTAAAAAAAATTGTAATCAAAGTTGTGTCGTGACTAAATATCAAGTCGCGACTTTCTGCGTGTTAGTGATTACTCCTCTTACTCTCACTTATGTAATTATTCAACTAATTTTATATAATTATAAAAGAATTTCTTTTTTAGTTTTAATCAACTGGATTTTTAGAAGGAAAAAAATAGTTTTGAGAAACNAGTCTTCATTCTCCAATGAGATGTTATACTATTAAATTAGAGGATTACATAACCAACTTAATGGGTCGACCATTGTGTTTGGTTTATTATCATTTATGAAGGTTTAATTTTTACCAAATTTAAAGATTATCATCATCAAAAATAGACAAAAATGAACAAAAATGAACAAAAATGAACAAAAATGGACAAAAATGAACAAAAATGAACAAAAATGGAGAAAAATGAACAAAAATGAACAAAAATGGACAAAAATAATGACACCATTTAAAAAAAATTGTAATCAAAGTTGTGTCGTGACTAAATATCAAGTCCGTTTGACGCGACTTTCTGCGTGTTAGTGATTACTCCTCTTACTCTCACTTATGTAATTATTCAACTAATTTTATCNTGCGTGTTAGTGATTACTCCTCTTACTCTCACTTATGTAATTATTCAACTAATTTTATATAATTATAAAAGAATTTCTTTTTTAGTTTTAATCAACTGGATTTTTAGAAGGAAAAAAATAGTTTTGAGAAACTCAGTAGACTTTGGGGTTGGTTGTACAAAGCATTTGAGATTTATATGGAGACAGAGAGAAAGTGTGTTTTTGGAAACATTTGGAGTCCTTAAGTGCTCAGATGGGTGAGGAAATGTATTTGAGAGTATCTGAGCGGTTGAGATTGGACATCATTTATTATTAAAAGCGTCAAATAAATTCTTAAATAGACACAGACAATGAAGTTAATCTATTTTTTTTTACACTTTCTCTCCTTTTTTCACTTTCCTTCATCCTATTCTCACTCTTTACTACTTGAGTCCTGTCTCTTGTCTTAATGGAAACAACTTAACAAAAAAACCTATGAACTTTTGAGGAAATATAAGTACACCTGGTTGAGAAATCATGTCCAATGGTTCAAAGAATTCATTTTAGATAGTGAATTCCTTAGATGAGAAGAAAACAATAGATTTGAAAAAAGATTTACTACAAACTTTATGTTATATAAGTCTCACTTGAAAAATTATAAATTGTAAGAAAAGTTTGAGGAGAGAGACTTTAGAATAATTGATTCCCTTGAGGCTCTGTAAAGAAAAGTCGAGAGCCCAAAAGTACTTTATTATTACTATGTTACAACTTTATTATCACAATTTTACTATTACTTTCACTACAAG
Source organism: Holacanthella duospinosa (assembly GCA_002738285.1). Lineage (NCBI taxonomy): Eukaryota > Metazoa > Arthropoda > Collembola > Poduromorpha > Neanuridae > Holacanthella > Holacanthella duospinosa. The sequence goes on along the minus strand of NIPM01000009.1, from coordinate 127,060 downwards.
AGTTTACGGTTCCAGTAAAAATTATTACCAACTCAAAGAAATACATAAGAAAAAAAAATTTTTTTTTCTTTTTTTTTTTACTTTCTTTCAAAACTTCACCAAAAAGCCCACAACCACTTTCACTTCCTTTGATCACTAAACACAAAGAAAAGTCGCCAACATCTGTTCATGTCATATCTCTGCCTTCATTTTTATAATTTTGAAATATTTGTGGTAAGAAACTACTGTAATCATTTTACAAAAAGACAAACTTCATTTTTCTCTAGTTTTTAGAGAAAGTAAGAGAAAGCAAAATGAAAAAGCCACAAAAAAAAAACAGTTGGCTAATAATTTGAGGGTTTAGTCTCTTAATTAATTTCCTTTGGAGTTATAATTTTTTTTTTATCAAAAAAAAATTTTTTTTTTTTATTTATTTTTTTTTTGGAGAAAGTATTAGATTGATTTTATTTTCCTAATGCAAATATAAAAAAAAATTAATATTAAAAGAACAGAAGTGGATCTATTGAAAAGCAAGTTAAAGATAGAAAATTTCNCAGAATGTTTGGAGATGTTCAAAAGACGTTCTCCAAAAGTTTTGAGTGCATCATTTTTTTGTTGTAGGCAATCTCGAATCGCTTATAATTTTATATTTAGAAATGAAATTTCAAAAAAATTAAAGCTTGAATTGAAAATTGAACCTGACAACCTAACAACCTAACAACTTTACTAACTTAATGTAATGTAATATGAAATTTACATAAGTTAGGAATAAGAAAATGAACGAATGGAAATAAATAAAATATAAAATAATAACAATAGGTACTTTCATTTGAAAAAAAAAAAAAAAAAGTTGAGAAAACTTAAATGACTCACATGAGAATTCATCTTGACTAAGATTTAAACTTTTTTTTTCCCTCTCCCACAACAACAACCCCCATCATGTCATGACCTTGTTATTTTTTAGACTTTCGTGCTAACACTCCTTTTCACTTCCATTGTTCTTTCATACATATATTTATGCTTTCTCCAAAACAGAAAACTTGCTCATGGACCATGATAACTACTACTATGAAACCAAAATACCATGAATTTTGTTCCTGCGTAGTTCATGTGTAAAAAAATTCTTATCCCATCTGGAAAGTTTTTCTCTTTTTTTTTTTGTTATGTAAAGCAAATGAAGCGTCGGCTCACTTGAGGCACATTGAGTCTTCCTTAAAGTTAAGCTACTATATTTTTATAGAGATCATTATCATTATGGGAAAAACCTTTCTCTTTTCATTCTTTATGACATCCATGAGATATGAAAGTCATTTACCCATGAGCTCAACTCTCTCTCTCTCTCTTAGCTTATCCAAATACGTTGTGTTGTGATTACTTTCTCTTTTTTTTTTGTTATTTGAGGAAGCGGATGGAGAGGTGGAGAAAGCGGTGGAGAATCAACGGCTCTGTCATCCTCAGAAGAAGACTACTTTCTCATGACACCCAGTGGAGTGCAGAATAATAATAACAACAACAACTGCACCCCAGATGACCTCACTGTCATTCCAGACGACCAACCCCCGCTCATTTACTTCTACTTACCTCAACCCACCTCCATCCAAACCACAATCAGATGGGGCTTCCATCTACACGCTTACGGATTCGCTTGTCTCTTCTTCTTCCTCGCATTCTACGCTTTCTTTTCAATTCTCAATCTCAGGTAATCAACTCAACAAGAAATATACTACAAGTCTCGCCATCTCAAAATAGACATCACTTATTAAATAATAATAACAACCTACAAAGAACTTATCAATGGTTAGATTTTCTTTCTTACAATGATTTAGAAAGGGGAAAAAAAAGATGAGGAAATAAAGGATGAGATTAGAAAGCCTTCTCAAAGTGAAAGTACTTTGGGTTTACAAATCTTTAACANAGATGAGGAAATAAAGGATGAGATTAGAAAGCCTTCTCAAAGTGAAAGTACTTTGGGTTTACAAATCTTTAACAATTGAGAAAGAAATACTACATATAGAAAAGAAAGCACTCACTTCAATTTCCTCTTGTTTGGTAATCTCTCTTGTGATGAAAAAAAAAAGTAATTAAAGCGGAAATGGAGAGAAAGAATGATAAAAACTAGAGGTAGAGAGTGAAAAGGAGAGAAAGGTCATAAGAATGAAAGTGAAGGAGAAAAAGTTGTTGTAATCATAATAAATTCTATAAGAAAGTCATTGTGTGGTGAAAGTGTTATAGTTTTTTGGACTTTGGAGTCTCCTTTATGAGAATGAGACTGTTAAGAAAAGAAAACTATCAACACGTTGTCCTTGAGAAAATAGTAGTAATAATGATCCAGTTAGTGTATCTTGTTAAGAATTGAAAGGACAACTCGATAGATATCGATCTGAATTTAGAAAACTTTCTCTCAAGTCGTATCCAGCATCACCCTTGTCTATCTAACCTATAAGCTCTAGCTCTAAGCTCTAGAGTCAACTCCAAAGAGAAAGCCAACAAGTGAAAGTCTACCAAAAATAAGTAGAAAAGAATAAGAGAAACTATTGTTTGTTTTTATTTTAAAGGAACAAAAAGGATTACAACTTTCTCTTCATGGCACTTTTTGTTCTTTTCTCAATTTAATAACTTATTTTACAGTCCTTACATTTTGAATTTTATATTTAATAATTATTAATATTTTAGTTTTATTTTAATTAACTGGTAGAGAAACATTTAGGATAATTNGAATTTTATATTTAATAATTATTAATATTTTAGTTTTATTTTAATTAACTGGTAGAGAAACATTTAGGATAATTCTTTGATAATAAAAATAATCAGAAAAAAATTAAGCNTTGATAATAAAAATAATCAGAAAAAAATTAAGCAAATTTTCTTGCTGACTTAAGGATGATTTAGAAGGGATTTAAGGATCTAAGGATCTAAGAACCTAAAAACCAGTGTTCGCCAAATACCCACTTTTGACACTTGTCCCCCGGGGGAATGGGGATTCCGGGGATTTGTGGGGATTATTGGGGTTATGGGGTTTTTGGGGATACTGGGGGACTAAAAATAGTAATAATGCGCCAAATTCAAATTTGTTTCGGAAATTCAAATTTCTAGTCGATTTTAATTCATACTTTTAGTTTTGGATTGATTCGAATTTAAATTATTATGATTAAGTTTTGATTATTATTGTGTACTCCAGTTTTGACTGAAACATACCTTCAGATTAGTAATTTATAGTTTAATTACTAAACTTTCAGTGATACCTTTTATACTAATTAAAATGTCAGAAGTAGGAGGAAGAAAGAAATCTACCAGGGTAAGTGAAGTCCAACAGAAACAAACCTTCCGCAAAAAAGTAGGCAAATGTTCCATGTGTCAATGGCTCATCTTTCTGGCTCTGGATAACATTGTAATTCTTGCTTTTTATTTCTTTAGACAAAACGCGGATTCTTCAATAAAATTATTACATTATTTTACTTTTTTTTTTAATAAAAATTTAAAGTTTTCCGCCTTTTTTTTTATAAAAATTTAAAGTTTTCCGCCTTTTTTTTTTATAAAAATTTAAAGTTTTCCGCATGTTTTTAATTCCCCCATTAATCCCCAGAGGATTTGAAATCTTCTCCCCCGGGATCCCCAGGTTTCCCCACCCCCAAATCCCCAGTTCCCCTGGGGGATGGCGAACACTGCTAAAAACCTAAAAATCTAAGAATCTTAAGAATTTAAGGAACCTATTTTATTGAATCTAATCAACTGAACATCTCTCAGGTCTTAAATAATCCAGTTGAATTAATTTTGAATAGGTCCAAAATTTTAAAAATTAGGTAAAATTGTAGAGAGTGAAAATTAGTTGATTAGGTTGAGAAGAGAAAGCAAGAATAATTATTGTTTCCCAATGGAATTGAACATGATTTTCTCTCCTGTGCAATTTTTTTTTNGAAGAGAAAGCAAGAATAATTATTGTTTCCCAATGGAATTGAACATGATTTTCTCTCCTGTGCAATTTTTTTTTTAAGTCTGATAAAAATAAAAAGAAATGACGGACAAAGAAAGAAAATAAAGTGAAAAGTTAGTAGAGTAGAAAATATGGTGAAAGTCTACTTTCTCCAACAACACTATGTTATTATCAGGACAAAATTTCCACTCTATTTTCTTTTCTATTGAAGTTCTTGATTCAAGTGTCTATTTTACTAGTCCAACAACTCTCACCACAATAATCTCAATTTCTGCCTTACAACTTTCACTTTAAATTTTATTTCCTTTTAATTTAGGTCACAATTGTCAACGAGACCCTATATGTCTACAATCAACAGTTTTCTTTGTCTTCTTGGTATCTCACGAGCAGTGGGACTTTTCATAGATCCCTACGGGCTAAAACGGGTAAGTCAAGTCAGAATTTATTTATTATTATTAAAATCTCTTGTTCTTATAATCTCCCCACCCAATTCACAAACCGTACCCCATTCGGCGACGGTTCAGTCGGCGATTTACACTTTGAAACAAACACTACGGTGAGAATTTTTTTAGAACCGGATTTGAATTGCTTCTGATAAATTTTGCTATTAGAAGATTTAGGTGTAAGGAAGTTATTTAAAATAATGTACTCTGAACTAAAGCTTAAAGTGCTCTCTAACTGTATTATCTCGCTAGGCTACATTAACAAACTAAATGTCCACAAAGACTTGCCCACAATACTCTATGGACTTAAATCCGACTGAGAGCCTATGGGGAGTCCTGTCTCATACAGGTTACATCCGTGCTAGACAGATTTAAGGTATTGAGAACTTTACTGCTCAAACCACCGGTGAAAGTTGATTAGGAGAAAGTTCTCCCTCCACTCAAAAAGAATTGAACAATCTCGCACTAAAGGACAAATAAAGAATATATTTGAACTTTTCTGACGTTTTTTTTTTTTTTTTTTTTATGTTTTTCAGATACTTCCGGTGATGTTGGGAAGTATTTTATGGGATTTGGGATTCCCTTGTCTCATTTCATCCTTCAGCCTCATTCAAATTGCATTCCTTCAACTCACTCAGGTTTGGGAAAAAAAAAAAAAAAAAAAGTTTTAAAAAATTTTAAGTTTCCAAAACTTTAAATTGGTAACTAAAACTTTTGAAAGCTTTTTTTTTTAAGAATATTCTTGTTCAAGTAATTATAAACGATTAATCAATGTCTTTTCTTTACTTTTACATTTAAAATGGATTCCATTCTACTCACTACATTATAATGATCATTTTTTTGTCAATTTCACTATACTTTCTCCAAAGTTAACTCAAGTGTTACATAAAGCTGTCACTTTTTTTTTCTAATGCAAAAATTTGACATGTAACCTTCCTTCACAGCCAGTCAGTTCTGACATGGTTGTTTTAACGTGACAATTTTATTTAATGAGGTCGATTTTTATTCACGAGAGGATTTTCCCCTCTCACTTTCTCACTTTCTCTAATGAAATTTTGGTCTTATGGTCTAAAANTTTTTTTTTTTTTTTTTTTTTTTTTTTTTTTTTTTTTTTTTTTTTATAAAAAAAATGAGGTTGACGATGTTTGGTGTGTTAATAATTCTTGTGACAGGTAGTACCTTTAAGTTATCTTTCTTGAGTCATTCCCTTTGATTCTTTGGTTACTAAGTTCCTATTTCATATGTAAGATAAAATAATATCTACTTTTGAGTTTGACTTTTACTATTTGAAATATCAAAGGTTAGGAAATAAAAGTTGAGAAATTGGTTTCTATTGAATCATTTTGTAGAGATTCTTTCTCTGTACAAATCATTTAGACCTTGAATTTCATCAAATACTTAATTAAGTTCTATGAATTGACATCCTATTCACCTACTACCTACATAAAACCAATTTCACCCTTAGGCTATATATCCTTCCTGCTCAATCCTTAGTTGGAATGAAACTATTCCTATTCATCTAGTTAGGTTATCCTCAACTACAACCCAAAAGACATATGAATAACTACTGAAAACTCAAGGAATTCGATGAAGATGAAATGAAATGAATTTGACAGAAAATGAATTACTTAAGTCTTTACAAAGTTAAAATACAAGTCTTCCAATCACAGAAAATAAAATTTCAAAATTAAAATGAAAGCTGAGACAACTTTGAGAGTAATAATACAAAATTTCCTTACTTCATTTTCACAATTTCATTCAAGCTACAATAACATCAAAGTTAGGAACCGTATTTACATGAGGCAGGGTCTTGTATTTCTTCGCCTTAATAATATTATGAATTAGGTTCGTGTATTCAACAAAAAAAAAGTTTGATGAATAAATTTCAATTCATACGATGAAATATTAAAAATTTTAAATTCACACGATGAAACATTAAAAATTTGAGCGCCTTAGGCCAATTATTGAATCCCCTTCCGGTTTCCGAAANACATGAGGCAGGGTCTTGTATTTCTTCGCCTTAATAATATTATGAATTAGGTTCGTGTATTCAACAAAAAAAAAAGTTTGATGAATAAATTTCAATTCATACGATGAAATATTAAAAATTTCNGTATTCAACAAAAAAAAAAGTTTGATGAATAAATTTCAATTCATACGATGAAATATTAAAAATTTCAAATTCACACGATGAAACATTAAAAATTTGAGCGCCTTAGGCCAATTATTGAATCCCCTTCCGGTTTCCGAAAGAGTGCAGAAAAGAAGAAAATTTGAGTCGATCTTTATGGAACAAAACCCTAATTTTATATGGTAGCGCATCATGGTCGAATGATCAATTCAACTCAACTAATGAATTATTTTACATAAATTCATGATACTCTCCAGTTTAGTTATTTTTTATTTTCCTTTATCGAAAGAAATTGAATTTGATTTTTCTGAAATATTATAATTTCATTTTTTACTATCTTTTTATTCATATTCCATTTCCCACGCTTTTTATTCTCATTGGATTTCAGTATTCTCCTATTCTTACATTAGTATCTAAAAATATTCCATTTTTTTTTATTTTTCAAGATTCCACTGTGAATAAAGATTGATGTGAAAATAGGATTTAGTGAGTGAAAGGAGANACTATCTTTTTATTCATATTCCATTTCCCACGCTTTTTATTCTCATTGGATTTCAGTATTCTCCTATTCTTACAGTAGTATCTAAAAATATTCCATTTTTTTTTTAATATTCCATTTTTTTTATTTTTCAAGATTCCACTGTGAATAAAGATTGATGTGAAAATAGGATTTAGTGAGTGAAAGGAGATGATAATAAAATAGTCTGTCTCTATCTTTCCATGGGGAAAGTCTATCNATGATAATAAAATAGTCTGTCTCTATCTTTCCATGGGGAAAGTCTATCTCAACTTTCTCATTTCCATCTTTCCCAATTTCGTATCTTACACAAAATCTCATGTTTTCAACAGAAATGAAAGAAAAAGGCTTAAAAAAAATTAACAATGAAAAGTCTCCTTCTTTCTCATCTCTGTTGAATGAAATTAGGTAGTTGTATTGAAAGGAAAAGAAGATCGAATCCAATTTATGTTCATATTTTTCATAGTCCAAAATCTCATTTCCTCAACTCAACATCTCATCATTTGACATGAAATGAGGAGAGACTTTGACTCGTAAAAAGTCCTAGACTTCTATTCTAGATGGTATATTTTTAAACCTAATATCAAATAGAATGAAGATGAAGTCTGGTGGATAATTTGCGGAAACCCTCCCGGCTTTCACTTTGACTCTCTCTTCGTCCTTTTACTTTTCCTATCCAATCATTTACATACATAATCAACAGAGACGGAAAACATAGAATCATAATTCCCATTAGGAATTCAAAAAAAAAAAAATTTTNTACATACATAATCAACAGAGACGGAAAACATAGAATCATAATTCCCATTAGGAATTCAAAAAAAAAAAAATTTTACCTCCTTCCTCTCATCAAAAATGGAAAATAGAGAAAGTAAGACGAAATGAGTCTCCAGGCTTTAGACACNTTTTACCTCCTTCCTCTCATCAAAAATGGAAAATAGAGAAAGTAAGACGAAATGAGTCTCCAGGCTTTAGACACACTTCACTACCCACTTAATCAATTTAAATTACATTATCAAATCCCTACATATTATTTTTTATTTACCTATTTTTTTTTTAATCTCTTCCAGCAGCTTGAAATTGGACCAGAGAAATTACGAAAGAAGACATGTCTATCAGTGGTCATTACTGTACATTTTGTAACCGTCATTGCTATGGCAATTTACTCAAATATCAACACTGATCTGGTGGTGAGCAACTCAAATAATCACTAAAACATGTTAGACAACAGAGACAGCGCAGCGGCTCGTAACAACCGCTTGTTTATTAAGGTCGAATAAATTTGGTTCTTATCATCCAACCAGATGTTAAGAACCATCAATAGATTAGTGTTATTCCTCAACTCTACTAAAAAAATTGAAAAAAAAAATAAATAAAAAAAAAATAAGAAGTTGAAAAATTTAAGACATGAAAGGTCTGAGCGTGAGCATGCCCGAGTAGCCCCCTGGGGTCTGTCCCACACCTCAGGGCATTGGGCACCGACGAATATGGCAGGAGGTAGTGCTTGAGGTTGCGGCCCATAATCCGTTCTCTCCTCTCCGGTTTTACCATATTAGCCCGCGAAGCTGAGCTGCCGTCGGCACTTGCCCTTTGGACCCAGGGAGAGCAGCGGCCTCAGACCCCTACCACTTCCAACTCCCACCCACCAACCCAGGAGTTTTCCTTGGATCAGAGCAAGAGACATGAAACCCCAGAGCTGTGAGTACAGCAGTCCCTCCTACCGATCAGAGGCCTCCACCCAACCACTGATCGGCCCTTCCAGCTGTCCACTCGGGGGAGGAGGGGGGGAGCATTTGAGAGTTATCCCGGTGGTCGCGACATCCTGTAAGGTTCTCTCCCGTCCCATTTCCCACATTAACCCCCGTGGAGGGCAAACTGTACCGTTCAGACCGGAGTCTGGGTGGTAATACAGTCCCCAGACACATAGAAATAAGGAAAATTTAAATGAAATAAAATTATTATTTCATTGTGGTGTCGAACTTTGACATAAATTATTTCTTTTTATTTATATCCAAATAACATTAGAATAAAATAAAAAAATTTTTTAATCTTTTTTCCTAAGGGAATAGCATAGAAAAAAAAATTTCCTTTTGATTTTTGTAATCAATGTTTTCAAAATAGGTGTTAAAAATTTATTTACTTAAAAAATTCAAGACTGAATCTTTTTGAGTTTTAGTTTTTCTTTCCATTGTTTTTCTTCTAGTTTCACTCAAGAGAAAATAGAAAAGCTGAGTACTCTAAAAAGTTGTTTTTGGAAGAGAAAGTCAATGAATTTGAGATTATTGAACAAATGCGACACCCATGATGGTAGTAGTTACATTCGCTTTTTCCTGTCAAATCGTAAGGGATTTTATTGTCGTCTTGTTTCCTATTACTTGTCTCTCCTCTTTCAACCGCTCCAACAGTAATAAAACACAAGACAGTTTATTTACTAGGCAGGAGAAAGCAGTGGAAAAAGAGTAAAGGAAAGTTTGTATTTCTCTTTTCATTTCATTTCATCCACTTTCACCAATTTCTCAACCTTTTACTTTTTTTTTTCTCTCTCTCTAATGGAACAGATAGTGAAATTGGGATTTCAATTGGGATTTGGTCTCTGGGGTCTCTTCCTCTGCGGTTCCTTTCTTTACGCTGGGAAACGAGTATTAGGGATATTGGGCTACTCATCGTCAAACTCAGATGGACCCGGAGGACCACCTCCAGTTAATGAGAAAGGTTACCATTCTTTTTCTCCTATTTTTTTGATTTTCATTTAAAATCTAACCTCATAATTCAAAATTTTGATAGGAGTTGCAGGATTGATGATGGCGGGTATGATGGCTCCGGGACAAAATCTTGCTTCATCACTTACAGCAGCCCTTGCTCCTACTCTCTTGCAATCAACAACCCATACACCAAAAATTAAAATTACCGATGAAAATGATAGAACTGTATCAGTAGCTTCGGATTCTTCCCGTCTCAATGATACACGTAAGACTCATTCTTACATTATTAAATTAACTTTCTAACCAATTTATTTTAGCGGAAGGACTCATTTCCGCCGGAAATCAATCTCAACCAATCCCAAGACCTTCCACTCCTATTGCACTTCCTTCTTCCTTTGTCAAGGGAAGTGGGCATGCACGACCACCAAGTCCTGTGCTCCCAAGGAAGAAAAGTGCTGGAAGTTCAACAGTGCTTAGAAATTCTAGCGGAAGTGGACCTTCAGCCCTACAATGTAAGGAAATCAATAATTTAAAAATCTTTGACTCTTTGTTTATCTAAAACAAAAAAAAAGGTGGAATGACGAGTGTCAGAAAGAAAAGTCTGACCTGGTCGGAGACTGACGGAGTCACTAACAATGAATCATCAAAAGAAAAAGATGATGGGAAGTCCGAAAGTTCGTCCTTGTTGGTCAATGCCAATGAAAAACGAAGAGGATCTCGTAAGTCCATGGATCTCACTGAAGAGAGGTAAAGTATAACTTCATTTTTGATTTTTGAGATTAACATTAGACATTACATTATTGTCAACTTACTCATGTCAGGGCCGCTGGGTCAATAACAGAAAGTTTACTCATTAGCAGCGCCGGTGGTCCTGGACCGGATTTTACTCTCCAGTCCATTCTGTCCCATATAGCTTATGTCAATCAAACTGCACTCGACTACAGGCTAAGCAGAAAATTATCAAGAAAAAATCAGGCAAATTGAAATTAATCAAAAACTTTGAAAGATTTAAAAAAAAAATCATAAAATTCATACATTAGGTCCAGAAGGTGATCAAGTTCGCATCAATTACAGCTGTTCTTGGAGTCCTTCTGTGTATTGGAGAAATAATCCGTATAGTAAGTCCATATGGACTTTTGGTTTCTGCCACAACTGCTCCAGCACCGTGGCCATGGTTTGCACTTCAAACATTCTGTAGACTTATTGAATTTACAATGAGTGCAGCAATTGCCAATATATCCAAACAACCAGTGAATCGACCTCATCATTATGCTGCTTACTCATTCCGACACAAACATCAGCGAGAGTCCCTCTACTTGTAGTAAGTCGTCATCTTCTGAAGACAAAAAAAAATATCACCTGTAAAGAAAAAAAAAACTCAATTAGGCAGGTATATTCAAATCAGAAGATTAATTATTGTGTTATAATATTCTTTACTTAACATTCCCATTGTGCCAAGTTTACATTATTATCCTGAAAAATTAGAGATCAAAAGTTATACATCACAATTAACATTTTTTTTTACGAAAAAGTATGTCAAATGTGACCATTGGTCACAAATAACCAATTATTATTGTCGATTACTTACATTGCCAATTCTAATGTACCGTGTACCTAAACTAAACCATATTATGAACTCGTCAAATTTTGTCTGATTACAAACTTATAAATGTTAATGTGATAGCGAAGTACACACACAAAAAAAAAAATTTACGTTTAATTTCAATTAACTGAGCTTCTGGAAAATTTTGTATAATGATTAAGCGCAGTGGTGGAGAAAAATCGGTTATAATGAAAGTTCAAAAAATATCATATCTTTCCCATCTATTCGACAAAAAAAAAACAAAAAAAAAAAGTTTTCAATTATAACAAAACTAAACTTTCTTATTTTTAAAGTTAGTTTACGTAATATTATTTATAACTACATTTTGTCATTAATTAAAACTTATGAGACCAGAGGTTAATTACTCATATCCGAAAAGTTTAGCAACTGTTCTACCGTGCATCCTTTTGTGTTTAGAAAAAAAAAGAAAAAAAAATTAAGTCAGTTTGTAAGATTTTTGACAAAAAAACCAAACAAACAAACTCCGATTGATTTAGAATATGGAAAGAAAATGGAAACTTTAAAGAATGTTGAGACTAAGTATAAGCTTTTAGAATAAGAAATTTGAAATTTGAGAGACTAACTACAAAGATTAAATAAATTAAGAATTATGTAAGAAAACTAACAACTGTAACTGGAAAATATAGATTTTTCAGGTACATTTTCTCATTCTTATTTCTCAATTTCTTCAATTTCAGCCACACTCTCGTGATCCAACTTCTTGATTGATTTACCAAAATGTTTCTCAATTGTTTGTAAATGATCAAGACTTTCTCTACTATCGACGAGATTGATTGCAATTCCTGCCTTTCCAAAACGACCCGTACGACCAATACGATGAAGATAAGTCTCACAGTCGGGTTTACGTTTAACGTCCATTGGGATATCATAATTCACCACAAGAGTTACTTGATCAATATCAATTCCTATGATTTTAAGTATTCATTTTTAAATTTAAATCAAACAATCCTATTTTAATATAAAAATAAATTAAGGAAATTACCACGAGCCATGACATTGGTTGTTATGAGAATTTTTTCTAATCCATTTCTGAAACGAGTGAGGACATCGAGTCTTTGCTCGATTGTCAACTCACCAGACAGAAGTGCCACAGCATGCCCATCATTCACAAGTTTTGTAGCCAACCATCCTGCTGTCCTTCGAGTCTGTAAAAAAAAAAAAAAAAAAAAAAGAGAACCAATGCAATGACCTATCACGTTGATTAAAATAAGTTGAGTTCATTTTACAAATCCTTACATGACAAAAGATCATTGCTTGACCAATGGTAATGACACCGTAGATATTGGCAATAGCCTCATACTTTTCATCAGAATTCTTACAGAGAATGTAATACTGTTTGATATTGTCCAAACTCTCTTCGTCACGTGTGAGTCGAAAAATTGTTGCATCCGGAATGAGCTTTTCAGCGAAATCCATAACTTCAGAGTCATATGTTGCTGAGAAAAGCATCATTTGACAAGTTCGTGGCAATTTGCTGAAAATTTGATAAAGCAGGATCATATTTTTGGATAGTCAGGATCAGAATTGAAATTAAACAAAAAAGTTATAAAATAAAGTTTGCCTTACCGATGAATTTTAATACTTGAGTCTTGATACCCTTGTGTAGCAATCATCACGTCTGCTTCGTCGAGTATAAATACACGAACTTTACTCAAATCCAAATAGTTGAGACGAAAGGCCCAATCAGTCATTTTCCCTGGTGTTCCAATAACAACATGCTTAGTGATTTTTTCACCTCTTCCACATGGGTCTAAATTAAAGAAATCACTATGATTTATGAATTTAAAAAGTTCAATTATTTAATAAATTAAACTTACTATCAATCCCACGAACACAATATTCAATTTTAATTTCCGGACAATACTTTGCCATTTGTTCGATGACTGCTCCAGTTTGAAGTGCCAATTCATATGTAGGTGAAAGGCAGATTGCTTGAGGATAGTGTTGTGTCGGATCAATTCGACTGAGCATAGCCAAAACAAAAGCAGCGGTTTTTCCTGTACCACTCTGTGATTGGGCAATCATATTCTGCGGGCTATAATTTTCAAATAAGTGTCGTATCTAATTATTAATCGAAAATAATTTATCTTCCTCACTTACGGATCTCTGAGAAGGTATGGTAAAGCAGCTTCTTGAATTTTTGATGGAGCGTTGAATCCCATTTGATATATACCCTTGAGCAATTCTGGTCGTCTGAGAGAAACCATTGTAATTGAATGACACTGGTTATATTCATAAATGTTTAATATCTTACAAGTTCATCTCATCGAAAGACTTTGTAGAGTATAAATTAGAGCAAGGATCTTTGCGACGAATTTCAATTTCCGCCTTGGTCGTCACAAGACCTTTACGAAGAACCTTTTGAATAAGAGATTTGTCAGCTGCACTAATCTCTTGTTCTGTGTCTGAATTGCTAGAACCAGTATCTCCATCACCACCACCGCCACTAGTATTTGATTTCCAAGATGAAGAGGAAGTTTGCAAAGTTCCAGAGACAGCTCGTCCGTCTCCACCTGATGAATGAATTCCTAATCCTGTTACCTAAAGTTATTCAATTAATATTTATTTTAACTCATCACAAAAATATACCTCATCATTGTAAATAATAGACTACCTGGCTAGCTAAAGCTTCTGAGTCGGCAGTGGCCGCGTCAACCCAATTCCCAATTGAAGACATTTGTGGAAGTGAGTCACTAAACAAACACAAGTAATAAATCCAAATCAGTCCAAATTCAAATTCAAAATTCAAAATTCAAAATTCAAAATCTCTTTATTTGGATTGGATAAGAATCAATAATGAAATGACTCATCCAAGAAGAATACAGGACGGATCACTTAAGCTGAAACTAGAGTTGCCTTTCCCCCATCGTGCTTCGAGGAAAGTGCGGTGTGGTTCAAAACATTCACTACCTATTTGAATGCAGTTGCCTTGGAAAAAACTGATTGTGTCATTGAAATTTTTTAACCACACCGCACTTTCCTCGAAGCACGGTCGGGGAAAGGCAACTATAGATCCAGCTTTTACCAATCAAGTAGGTGTCATGCAACATGCAATGCAACCAAGCAAGTGGCCTTGACGCTAAGAATTAGGCTAGATTAAGACAAGCAGCTGTTGATTGTAAACATCATTAGGTTTAGATTTAAGTTCGTTTAGTTAACATAGCCCAAAATTGAGATGCTTTAATTGGCAATAGGGAAGCTTATTTTTTTTAATACGTTACAATTAACATCTGCCACCTAAATCCACCCACGAATTGCAATTCCAACGCCAAAGGTATCTTAGATGTCAAAGTGTCGTCCTATGAATGGCCATGCGCCATGCCCCATGCGTTAAATTAAAACCCAATTCTTAAGGAAGGCATATAAATTTTACAACATTTTCCAAAAGGAACATAATTTTAAAACTAAGTAAAATTACTTACCTCGATCCTCGATCTTAATTGAGCTGGTTAGTGATTATAGTACTATTCTTGGTTTCAATTCGAATAAACAATTAAATGAGTATGAGTCAGTCAGTTTGCCAAAATGAACAATGATGAACAATGAGAAATTAAAATGAAAAAAATGAACACAACAATCAAAAACGTGTCTAAAAAAGTTCGTTTTCGCGGTCAGAGGGGCGGAATTTTCAAAAATAAAAAAAAAGCGGGATGGAAGTAAAAATGACTTTTGAACCTCCAGATGGCAAAAATGTAAAAAATATTTTGTAAAAGCACGCTTTTCTAAAAGGACTGACTGTTTTATAAAAAAAATATATAAATCGTGTCNTAAAAAATATTTTGTAAAAGCACGCTTTTCTAAAAGGACTGACTGTTTTATAAAAAAAATATATAAATCGTGTCTTTTATAATTTTACAGGTAAGATTAGGATTAATTATTTCAAAATTACTTTGACAATTTGAGCCATTATTAACAAAACTTTATATTTATTGACAATTAACAACGTTTCATTAGTTATAAATTGTATATTTTTTTCATTCCTTTTTACAAGGTCAACATAGAGAATTTGAAGAGTCGCGTGCCGAATAATTAAATATTGAAGGTTTTTGAAAGACCCGGACTACGATGAGTATATCAATGAAGAAGAAGACGGTTTCCTTACCTGATGCATTTGCAACTAGTCGCACTAGTCGTACTCAATCCGGTGGTACTGACGAAGGATCTGTCCCTGATTTGGACGATAATGACTTTGATGATGAGGATGAGGACGAAGATACTGAGAAACAGTCAAAGTATAACTATAAAAGAAGAAAAAAATGGTACAGAAATTTGAATGATGAAACTGTTGAATTTTTTGATTTGTATTCAAATCTCGACGTTGGGACAGCATTTGATACGACCTTTCATGGTGAAAATATTGGATTCTTTTCAAATGTTACTGAAAATTATATTTTCATTATTGACATGGATGACTACGAGTATCACAAGATTGGGTTTCATCGATTCCTTGGAGAAGTTTTACAAAGTGCNATTATTGACATGGATGACTACGAGTATCACAAGATTGGGTTTCATCGATTCCTTGGAGAAGTTTTACAAAGTGCTATTTTTAGGTAATTAAACATTAAGTTTACAAAGAATGAATGATAATTTAGTAAGTAAGTTATAAATTGATTGGTTAAATTAAATTTATTAATGAAATGACCTACTTCTTGATAGATTTTCAATCCTGGCACTCGTACTCATCNATTATTGACATGGATGACTACGAGTATCACAAGATTGGGTTTCATCGATTCCTTGGAGAAGTTTTACAAAGTGCCATTTTTAGGTAATTAAACATTAAGTTTACAAAGAATGAATGATAATTTAGTAAGTAAGTTATAAATTGGTTGGTTAAATTAAATTTATTAATGAAATGACCTACTTCTTGATAGATTTTCAATCCTGGCACTCGTACTCATCNGTTGGTTAAATTAAATTTATTAATGAAATGACCTACTTCTTGATAGATTTTCAATCCTGGCACTCGTACTCATCAATTCAATTCTCATCGGTGTGAACACTCATTCAGATACCGTTCGAGGCCTTAGATATTGGCTTCAAGCACTGGATCAAGTCATCTTTGCTGTCTTTATTTTTGAAATTGGTCTCAAGTGGTTCTATGACTTTCGTATGTTCTGGACTGTTTGGTGGAACATTCTGGATTTTATGATTGTATTTTTAATTATTCTCTCCTCTGTTATCCCGTACATTGGTCAACGAAGAGAAATCTTTGCAGTCATTCGAGTTATCCGAGCCTTCAGGATCCTTCGTTCTGTCAGTTCCTTGACAAGTTTGAATGTTGTAACACATACAATGGTCAAATCACTCGGAGACATGCTCAATATCCTTTTTGTTTTAATTCTCTTCATGTTTGTCATGGCTATTGCTGGAGTGACACTCTTTGACATTTCAGAACTTGAAACAGGACATTTTCAGACAACATTTGATGCATGGTTTGTACTCTTTGTTTGTGTTACTCAAGATGGTTGGGTAAGTATTATGGATGAATTTCGTCCGGATGCAGATGACAGAAGTACTATAAAACAACAGTATTTCATCCTTATTGCAATTTATCTAATGTCTGGAGTAGCAATTGGTGCTTTTGTTTTTACTAACTTAATTGTTGCTGTAGTCGTCGCCAATCTTGAGATTGCTGTTCAGGAATTACGTGCTGAGAAACTACTTCAAGATANTGTAGTCGTCGCCAATCTTGAGATTGCTGTTCAGGAATTACGTGCTGAGAAACTACTTCAAGATAATCCTTTGGAATTTCATGTAACATTATTTTAGATTGAAATTTCTTCAAAATCTGTCTAATTTTTTTTTTTTTTATAAATCTATATACAGGGTGAATTTTCAGCTCAAACTATTGAAATTTTATCTGTATACAGAATTTTTTCGAAACATAATTCTGTACTCAAGGCTCAACGTCCAATGAAAGTACCAGCTTTTACAAGAATCTCACCAAACGTTTTACAAGCCTACATTGCATGTGAGTGATATATTTTGGCAAAATTTCACAAAATGAGACTTGACCGCCAGCAACAAATTTTAGATTTGTAATCTACGTCAAATTTCTGATCGATTGAGGTATTGAGGTACCCAATTCCACAAGGATATTTTGGTACGACAGTACAGAAAAAAAAATTTTTTTTTTGCACAAATTTGCAAAATTTTTGCAAAATTTGACTTGACCGCCACTAATGAATGCCAGATTCGTAATCTGCATGAAATTTTCAATCGATTGAGGTATCACTTACCCAATTCCGCGAGGAGTGCATTTCCTTTAATTGTTTCATTTTTTTATATAAATATTACTAAATTTTTTTAGTAAGTTTACTTTCAATTTTAGTAATTGTTGCCCTTGAGCAGAACATGCTGGAATTTGCATTGATTGAACGAGATCTGAAGAAAGTTATGGGAGTCTTACTCTCACTTGCCAAACAGGTGATATTAAACCCCTTGAACCAATTGATAATTAACCCAATTTTGATTCTTGATTTACTATTTTTTTTTCAGCTGGAAGGAGATCCTAATGCTACAGGGAATGAAAAATCTAATAAAACTGGAAAAAATTTATTATTTTCTTTGGATTTTTTGAAGAAATTAGAACTTCCAGCTGATACCGAAAGAGGCATCCCAATGAAAATTGAGTTCCCTTCTGCAGTTCGTTTATTAGTCATTTAATCAAAACTTAATTAACCAAATCACAATCTAATCTACATGACTTCACTCTCCTAACAATGTTTTCTGAATCTTTTTTTTTTTTTTCAGAAAATTTAACTCACAGAGAACCAGAGGAGGACTTATTTTCACGGAACAAACCTACCGCTTCCGCTTATGCTACAATTTCGCTTGGTTGAATGCACATTTTCACCTTTCAGGCCTAACTATTTAATTTCTGAATTTTGAAAATTCACCTCCGTTTTCATAATCTTTTCATAAGGAAACCAAAAATTTCATACCGTTTTCAATGTTTCTGTAAAATTTATAAGATAGAGGAGCTTGTGGTATCTTGGTTAGCAGATACTACTACTAACCTAAGAATACTGTAGAGCAGAAAGCTATTGAAAAACATTGTGAAAAGATTAGGTTGGTAAAGTCCAATGGATCCTCCCAAAAAACTTAGAGAACCATAGGGTCGATTTTCTAGTTATGAAATGATGACATGGACATGACAATATGAGATTATGAATCCTAACATAGCCTCACTAAACACTCTACTCTTATGAGAATTTGTCTCACAAAATACATACTACTACAGTGGTTAGACGTTAGAGTATGCACTTTGCTTAGATTAGATTCAGAGTTCAACTTTATACAGTTGTATCTATAACAACTTTTAGAGAAACTCTCCACACATTTTCAATCACGGGATAAAATTTTAACAAAGATTAGGTAAACTGCTTTCCTTTCATCGACTTTAACTTTAGTAAGAATGGATTCGATGAAAAATGGTTGGTTTAGTGAAACAAGTGCACTATGGAAAGGTCAAAGTTTTTCATTAGAAGTAGAAAAAGTACTACACGCTGAAAAAACCAATTACCAAGACTTGCTTGTACTCCAGACGTAAGACATACCAATTGGTCAAGATTTTTACCATCCAAGTCTTGTAAATTGGATTTTTAAAATTTTTTTTTTTTTTTTAAATTTTGAACAGGAAATCCTATGGGCGCGTTCTAATTTTGGACGGTGTAATACAATGTACAGAACGAGATGAGTTCTCTTATCAAGAAATGATATCCTTCCTACCTTTAGCAGTTCATCCATGTCCTAAAAAAGTACTAATCATTGGTGGTGGTGATGGTGGAGTAGCCAGGGAAGTGAGTTTACTTATAATCTGATATATATTTTTTACTTATAGTACTTATTTTTATAAAAATTATTTAAAATAGGTTGTAAAATTCCCCACCGTGGAGTCAGTTGTTCAATGTGAGATTGATGACCGGGTCATCGCAGCTTCTAAGGAGTTCTTACCCTTTATGGCTTGTGGATTTGAAAATCCAAAATTACACCTTCATGTTGGGGATGGATTTGAATTTATGAGTCAACACAAAAATGAATTCGATGTCATCATTACAGATTCATCGGATCCAATTGGTACGGGGTCATGGGCTTATTTTTTATAAATTCAAGGTTCCTAAGCGCTTCGAGTAAAACTATAAAAAAATATTTTTTAAATTACTTTATACACATTTGTTTTATATAGGTCCTGCTCAAAGTCTATTTCAAGAAAATTACTACAGACTTGTAGCCAGTGCCTTGAAACACGATGGTATTCTATGCAGTCAAGGTGAAAATATGTGGTACCATGCTCATTTAATTAAAGGAATGATGGAATTTTGTAAGAATATTTTCCCAGTTGTCAAATATTCTTACACATCAATTCCTACTTATCCTGGAGGTCAAATTGGTTTTCTACTCTGTGGAAAAGACCCCGTAAGAGAAACTATTTTGATACATTTTAACATAATCCTTCTCATTAATTTTATAATTTTTAGAATACAAATTTTGAAAATCCAATTCATACATTTACATCAAGTGAACTCGATGCCTTAAGTTTGCGATATTACAGTTCAGAAATTCACAGAGCATCTTATGTCCTCCCAAGATTTGCTCAGAAACAAATTTATTCCGACTAAATATAATCCATGAATACATTTTTTATCTGTGTATTCAGTCGGAAGAGTAAAAATCCTAACTTTACCTCTTCAAAAGATTATAACTGTTTCTGTCTCCATTGTAAGGAACAAACATTGTCAGAAGTGAGTACCTCAGGATATCTTTATGAAGTGACCACTTCAGATTCATTGGATTTTACTCATTCTTGTAGAGGTTCATTACCAACACAACGTTCCTTTAAGGTTAATTAAGAATGATTCACTTTAGGCAAGATCCTGTCTTGACTGAGTAAATGACTCCGTATTCAGGTTGATTGGATAATATCCTTGGATACTACTAAGACTAAGAGAATGGATACCACCAACGAATCCATCACCTTTTAAAAATAACAAATCAATATGAAAAGTTAACATCATAAAGTTTAGATGATTGAGAAGTGAATTTTAGTAGTCAACTGATTCTCTCTGTGTTTGAGATTCTTGAGGTTGATTCCGTCGCCATCGTCGATTCTCTCGTATTTGTCGTACAAAAGTATGTAGTTTGGATTCATTTGAATTTCGTGTCCTACTTCTAAAATCTGTTGGATCCCATTGAGCTCCAAGTAGTCGGAGTAAAACTTTACGAAAATTTCTACTCAAGAAACAGTAAATAACAAAATTGAGAGCTGCATTAACCAATATTAAAAAATTGGAAGCACTTTGAAGTAATGGTGGTTCTGGACCTTTGAATGCTTCAAGCATATGAGTTATAATGGTGAGTAGGTTACATAAAAGGAAAACCACAACCACACACATTAGCATCCGAGCAATGGATACTTCATGGGACTGAGATTGTGTAATTGTCTTTCTTGTTCGATTCATATGAAGGATCTGGCAAAAAGAAAAACGAAATCAATTACAAAATTTTCATCTTAGAAATAAGGTTGATGTGTAAAAATATAGTAATTTCTTACCGCATGATAAATGAAAGAATTGAGGATGGCAAGAAGAGTGAATGGAATAAAACGTATGATGAAGAATGAACCCAAATTGACATAGTAGAAAAGATAAGTTGGGTCACGATACAAGTTCGTTCGACGAATGGCAAGGCCAAGAAATGTACGATCAACTGTAGAATATCGTTTTTTCGTATCCAATTCAAACCATGTGGGTATATTGTAGAGAATAGCAAAAAATACAACCCCGAGGCAGAACATACTGGATTTTCTCCAAGAAAACCAAACACGTGCTCGGAATGGTTTACACACGGCAACATAACGTTCGATGCTTACCAACACAGTTAGGTATACGGAAGCCAACTGAGCTAAAAAATAAAGAATCAAATGTTAGAAAACCTTATGAATTGTTAGGTAAGCACCCAATATAAGCTACATCCAACTAATTAGTAAGTACGTGAAACATTTCCGAGAATATTTGATTCGTAATCGTAACCCTCTGAATACGTAAAGTTGCTTAATTAAATTACTCACCTGTGGTTCCTATTGGAAAGAGATATGGTGTGAGAAGTGGTTGTATCCAATGTGTGTAGTAGACACCAGTACAATGGTACTCTAAGATTCGTTGGATCCCTCGCATAAGGAATGTTGATATAACTTGTATCAAATCCGTACAACTGAGTGCAAGAAGTATAAAATTGACAGATGATTTCATGACAGGTCTTGAAAGGACGATGATACAAATGATGTTACCGAAGATAGCGAAAGAACAAAGAGCTGTTGTAGAGACTCCACCAATATAATAAGCAAACCATGGTGTAAAACGACATGGAATTGCTGTCAAATTAAACTCACGCTGTGACTCTTTGATACTATGATGTTTAGCGAAAACATTCGCTGGAAATGATAAATTCTTACCAATTTCAATGATATTCGATACATTCATCATTTCCTAATCTCTACCACTCAATTTCTACAACTACATTCAACCCTTTCCAAACTATAAACTTGAGCTACACGATTAGCAATAAACAGTTAGTCCTATTTTAAATGAATCTCTTTACAATTCTTTTTCTTATAAACCACATAATTGACCATAATTTTAATTCTACTTAATAACACTTGTTGCCGTCCAAGTGTTAGGATTTAAACCAATCCACTCCTTTCAATTCAATTAGATCTCTATTAAAAGTTTACAAAAAAATTTTATAACTCAATTAATCCCAATTGACAATTCTAACCATCAACCAAGGATTAACAACCAGCTGTTATCAGACGTAATTCGTTAGAATTACATCCATAAAATTAAAACAGACTGGGTTAACATAATGCAAAAATGTTGATTTGACCTATACATTTTCCTTGGGTAGTCAATAGCCGGAGGCGACATCTCACAACCCATCACAATAATTGAATTCCCACACGGTCCATACATATTTCTGATAACTCCAGACTCTAGGAAGGGATATTCCCTCTCACCCAGAACTGTTTTTTAGTGAAGAAGTAAAAAAAAGAAGGTCGACATACAAATTTATGGGGAAAATCCTGCTTCAGCCTTTACCCCTAGAAATCTAATTCCAGGTGGGTCATCTAAATCCGAATCAGTATCCTCAGGTTCTTCAATGTCCTCAAGGGCATCAGAAAAAATCATTCTGTCACCACAGAGAGGACATTCCGTCTTTTGACCAAAAGCTAAAAGTAAATTTCCAATATTAGTAGTGAAAATGTCAGAAACCAAAATACAAAAGAAAAAAAGTGCTTACTTGGTTTGAACCTACAAATGACTCGACAAGAGTCACAGGCTCTGTAAGGATAATCACACGGTAAAAGTGTGAGAATACAAACAGGAAAGAAATGTTTCTGTCCACATTGTTGTTTTGTCCATTGAAATCCAGTTACATTTGGTTTTCTCTGAGCAACTTCTTCCTCAATGTCCTTTGGTCCAGAGTTCTCACCAAGTGGATCATCTTCTTGTATAGTATCCACAAAATCAGACTCACTTGAACAAATAATACATTTTGGTTTTTCTGTAGGTATAATAGCTGGTTCAAATGAAAGATGTCGAAGATTTGGTTTAGAGTTGAGAAATTGTTGAATGAGATACAAAGATTGAGCTTCTGGGAGAGATAAATTTGGTAAAATTGTTTCATCAATTGATTCCAGTAAGGAAATGTAATGATGTTGAAGGATTTCATCTTCGACTTCTGCTTGGCGTTGGTACTGAAAAAAAAAATGTTAAAATTTTTTAATCATCATTTCATAAGTATCTTGTCATTGGTTTAATTTGCTTACAACAGCGGCAATTTTACGACGTAAGTCAATATCTCCACGTGCTTCTTCTTCTCCAGGGATATACATGGCACGAAGTGTCCATAAGTAAAGTTTCAATAAATCTGGAGAAATTTGTAAATGTCCAGGTCCTTCCAGGTAGTTATCAATATTAAGGTCTTTTCGACTTCGCAGTTGGTGCCTAGGAACAAGTAAACATAAAAATTATATTTTCAAAACAAAAAATAAATCTTGATTTCACTTACCGAAATCCAAGAAGTACATCTGGAATTCTTGCTAAGGAACAATCGTTGAGTCTGAAATACTGTTTTACAGTTTCCCAAGCATTTTCCGTCGGCAATGTTGAAAATACAAGTAGTTTCGATGGATCACGCTCTGCGTTGTGATCATAGAAGCAATCCAAGCTAAACATACATCAAATTTTCATTACTTAATAATTAAAATCTTTCTAATTATTAAAAATATTGAACTGATAACAGGCTTACTTTTTCCCAACGAATGCTAATGATTTGTTAGGAGAAAGAACAAATCCGTTGTATCTATACAAATCCATTTTACTTCCATCTTTGATTGAATTTGCTGATCCTTCTAGATACTTCAACACTCCATTTCCATAGTACACAAGTGACAAGACACCTGATTCATGACAACTCATCAAGAGTTCATCTGAGTAGCCGTCTAGTCCTGAAAATAATAATGGAACATAAAAAACAATGCAAGTCTCTCTACAACTGTCATGATTCAATTCAAGGAGAACAACTCTTACTTACCTACAATTGGTCCTTCAGGAATCTTGACATGTTGTGCAGGTTGTGAGACTAAACCATCAGCAAATACTGAGATATTACAAGCACAAAGATGATATGGATGTTTCAAGAAAATAAAATCTACTGAAATTCGTTTCAGAATATTTCGCTCTTCCTGAGGTAGCATACTGCAGTGGAAGCTTTCAACTCGAAGAGAATCCTTTGACCAAATTTCAATCATACCTTCTTTGAAAAAGTAGTTTGGTTTATTCATACTCGGTTCAATTTCAATTTCATCAGTATTCCTTTGTTCTTCAGTACGTTTTTCAATACGGAATACACGAACTCCTCCATTGTTTGTCCCGACAGCTAATACACCTGCGAAAATACAAAAAAAAAAAAAAATTTCCAGTGAATACCAATCAGATTCGAATAAAAATTGAAATTTCTAATTTTCTTAAAACGTCACTATTGAAAAACCCAGTAATTTTTAGATCATGAATACATTTCTGACTTTTTCAATATGGATGCTAAAGGCAGTAAAAATTAGAATCCTAACCAATGTTTTTGTCCAATCGCTGAACTTTCATGGCAGAAATAATTTCTCCTTCAAAGACAGATTTCGAGCAAATTAATTCAGCAACAAATTGTCCATTTTCTGATGATGTACACATCCACCAAATCCCAATGGTTCCATTCGCATGTGCAACCAATAGAAATAGTTCTTTGTCAACTTCCGTCTCATCGCTGTCCAAGCATGGCATCCAAGCAAAATCTACAAAAATAAATCCTCTTGATAATGAGTCCTGATAAACAAAATTGGAAAGAAATTCAAACAAATCCTACCAACACAGGTAAGTTCTCTCACACGAATTTTGTATTCTTCAAATCTTAGCCCTTCTTCAATCACTTCATTCTCTAAAGCTGCATTTGCTTCCCATTTTTGTTGGAAAATGATATTCGCTGTTTTAGAAATACTAATCAGAGGAGTCCAATTTCTTTGATAGTCCTGAACTCCTTGTTCCGTTTGTCCATAAATAACCAATTGGAAAGTCGAGGTTAACGTTGCCAGTACACAGTGTGGAGTTCTGTATGAACAAAGTAATACACATAACTTAAACTTTTTAGGTTTTAGTGATGATGAATAATGAACTTACTTCATTGGACCATCTTTAAGTCTGACCTCTGACCACTCTGCTTTGGTAAAGTAGTTGAGGAATTCAATCCCTTCGTAGTTTCTTGGTGTAAGGATTCTATCACGAATAAGTTCCAAAATTTGAGCCTTGTTTCCTCCAACAAGAGCATTTTCACTTGAGCCAATGGCGATCTGATCAACGATTTTTGGACAGTCCAGGATTGTTCGTTTCGTCACAAAATCCAGTCCTTTTTGACATGGGTCATGACCGAGACCCTAAAAATGTAAATTTAAAATTTCAAAATCATTTTTTAATTAACCAATGAGCAAAATTTGTAGCAGACAATGAAATATTGAAACTTTTTGTCAAAAATTTTGCAAATTGTTACTATAGGTAAAGAAGAAAATTCGATAGGCATAATTATGATTTTCACTTTTGAAAAAAGTGAAAATCATCTGGATAGCGACAGATTTGTTTGTTGTGTCGTAGGTAATTTTAATCATTTCAAAATTATAATAGAATCTGTAACACAAATTTATATAGGAAGTGACAAGATTGGATATATTCAAATTTCTAAATAATTTTAACAAAAATGTAAATTAAATTAACTTAAGTTTACTTAACACTAAATACACAAGCTCAACAAAAACTTTCCTAAACATTTGTTAATTAGTGGAAACACGAAGATTAATAATATCCATAAATTAATTATTATATAATGATTACCTAGAAAAATAAATAATTTTGAGATATAATTTAAAGATTAATGAATATTAAAATTTAATAACAAATGGTCGTTACATCATATGAAAACGATTCGCTTCTTCCAGTCTCTCCTTCAAATCATCTTTACGCTCCTTGTACTGAAGTGCTCCAACAATCAAACAAATTACTGTACAAAATCCAATCAGAACAAGTCCAGTATTGAGAACTGCTCTACTTGGTGTTAAAAATAATTTTGCATTCCATAACCATGGTTCGTCCAATGGTGTAGGAATAATAATGATTTGAGAATTTGGAATGATTTGTGTCCATTGTTGAATTCTCAAATTATTTGAATTTGAAGATACAGAAATTTCAAGTGTTTCGATGAAATTTGGAGATTGACCAATTCCAAAAATTGTGTAGGGTATATCCATTGCCATGTGTGAACTTCGATAGAGTTGTGATGCGACTGCTGTATGGTAGACATCTGATTGGGTTACGGTCATATACTTGATAACAGGACCAGAGAGAATGTTACCATAAGGTGTTTGGGACTCAGGACAAAGTGGACAAGGTAGTCCTGACAGAACCATAACTTTCATAAAATTAGCATCATAATCTGGACTATTTTCAAATCCAAAGACACCATAAGTGTCAGAGTAGGGTTTAGTGGAACCTTCATTTGTTCTACGAACTAAAATAACATCCACAAGTCCATCTTCATGAATGTCAAAGAATGTAGCGAGTGTAACGTTATGGTAGTGTGACAGTCCATCGAAATTAATCTTGAAGGTTCTTGGATAAGGACATGTAACCTCTGGAGTAGACACACAAGGTATATTTTCAAAGAGTACGGCTCTTCCATTCATGTCACCTCCTGTGGTCCCTGGTGGTCGTAAAAGTCCAATTAGATCTGGAAATCCGTCTAGATTGAAGTCACCCGCTCGGAGAACAATTGTACGAGTAGTGTAATTCGAGTAAATATGATTGGTCGGTCCGTGATGATTGGATTGGTCACACAGGTAAGACCATTCGCCAAGAGTGTCGCCAAAGTTTATATGGAGTTTTGAAGTTCCATTCTCAGTTTCAGCAAGAACGATGATCCCATTTTCACCATGACAGTCTTTGTTAGTACAAAATGGCATCAAATGAACAAGTGTTCCATCTTGATTCAAATCCAAGAAGAGTGATTGGCCGAGAACATTTGGATGAAAAGTTTTACTACCAATCAGAATTGGTTCACGGAGAAGGTGAAACGAAAGAGGTATCTGAGGATCCTCTGAATTATTCACTCTGTAAGTTTCTCGATGATACAAAGTAACACCGTTAGTATCATGTGACAGAGTTATAAGAATCAATTCAGGCACCATGTCACCATCAATGTCAGCAAATGCATTTGCATGAGGATTCATACAATGTTTATTACTGTGATCATGATCATGACTCTGGACACTACTATCATTGTCAAGTCCTACGATTGGGGTTGGGTCAATGATAAAGTTGATAGGTTCTGGTGGTTTAATTGGGCTTCGATATTCGCTGAAAACTTGTTTAAAGATCCATAATTTTTTCACAATTCCCTGTTCTTTTCCTGAGTCCTCCGATTCATTATCATTTTTGCTATGGTCATTATCACCTTCCCAAACTTCACCCACTAAGTCCATGACCATGTCACCATTGACATCAAGAATGAGTGGTTCCTGGACAAGATTTAAAATAACATCCTCCTTCTCCACAATCACATCACAGGTTAGATTTGTCAAGTTTCCACGAAATATGACTACTTCCACTCCTTTTCCATGCTCAATTCGTTTATAGGTGAGCATAACATCCAAAATACCATCACCAGTGAAATCTGCTGCAACCACACCCACAATTTTCACAGGAGTATTTTGTCCAGCAAATCCAAGCATTTCCCAATTCTCTTGTAAGTCACATTGAATTGCTGGTTTGAATAGAGGAGAAGATGAAGGACCTTCGTGTCCAAAGTAAATGAAAAGTCGGGATTGGTCACGAGAGAGTGAAAAAATGTCTGTAATTTTATCAGAATTAAAATCAGCGTAGGCAACAGGAAAGACATCTGCATTTTGAGACCCGAAGAGAGCTGGTGTTATGTCTTTGCCCGAGAATGTTGGTGGCTTTCCAATGATTAGATCAGGTTGACACTCGGTTGTAAGCCAAAGGGTACTAAAGCAGAAGTAGATTGTGAAAGATAGCAAACGGGTGAAAGGCATGCTTGCGTTGTTCGTATTCACGGTATATCGAATGTTAGTTCCTGATTTGAATTGTAATAATAATTGTCTTGATAGTTGAGTGTCGAGTCGAATGAAGCATGTAGGTTGGAGAATTTTAGATTCAGTTCAGAATTTCAGTAACCCTAACAACTCACAGCTCGCCTTCGCTCGATAACTACAGAATGAACAAGAAAAAAAAAGTTATGGATTTTGTTTATCTAATTCTAAGAAAAATCAACATATTTCATTAATAATAATAAATTACTTTAGAGGACAGACAAAAAAAACTGCAACGATACAAACCTATAATATACCATGCTCCAATTATTCGTTATACTAAATACAATAATGGTTACGCTAAAGTTTTAATTTTTTTTAGCTAAATGATACCAGGAATAACAAACAGCGCTGCTGGTATCTCTAGNAGTTCAGAATTTCAGTAACCCTAACAACTCACAGCTCGCCTTCGCTCGATAACTACAGAATGAACAAGAAAAAATAAAGTTATGGATTTTGTTTATCTAATTCTAAGAAAAATCAACATATTTCATTAATAATAATAAATTACTTTAGAGGACAGACAACAAAAAAAACTGGAACGATACAAACCTATAATATACCATGCTCCAATTATTCGTTATACTAAATACAATAATGGTTACGCTAAAGTTTTAATTTTTTTTAGCTAAATGATACCAGGAATAACAAACAGCGCTGCTGGTATCTCTAGCCATTGTCCCAGTTACGTTTTCAGTCAGACTATGACACATTTGTAAAATTCGGAATAGGGAGTTCATTAAGTCTTGTCTAATATCTAATCCAATCGTTCTTTAGTAGAACTAACTAAGTAGTACTAATACCAGTAGCTCATAGGTGAATTTAGTAACCAAAGTCAAAAGGGGGAAGGGGGCTCATCGTCAATGTCACATTCACACCTTAGTTTTATTCAGCTGAACAGCAATAATTGCAGAGTCAAAGTGCTTGCTAAATCTTAGAAATATCTACGCTCAAGCAAATCAGACTTAATTTAATTTTGGATGTGAGTCCCCTTTTTGTGAAATTCAATTCATATTTATGAAACTAAATTAGATACCCTTCTTGCCTTAGTATTGAAGTTAAGCTAACAACAGATAGAAAATAAAATAGGTGATATCGATAAATTCCTTACAAAAATCGCTGCTCCTTTCCGATGTAAAACGACTACTTGATTATCCAATGAGCATCTCACACTTCCAGGTTTTGCTGTGAAGAGAGCTGGAAGATCAAATGTCTTGATTTGTTTGATCACAACCATTTAAGTCACAATTGAAAAATTCAATGACTCATTCATAAAACGTTTCTTTAAATTTAAATTGTTGGAGAGTGTTTGTTTTGATTGTGATGATCGATGACTGGCTCAAATGACTGAAACTAAAGGTGACACTGACACTGATAAAGAATAATGTGAATAAAAAAAAATAGACAATGGAGGTCTGTCTCTGAAACAACAAGAGAAGTGGAGTAGCGCAAAACCACAGCAGTGTGTCGTCGAACGTCCCTTTATCTGGACCTGGACCGGTCGGGGAAGAGCCGGAAGTCGAGTTCTTAGTCTAACCGACGATTTCACTAACAATGGTTTTCGTTTCCAATTCAGATAAATTGTTTGGCAAAAAAATAATTATATTATCTCAACTATAAATTTAGACGACTACACAGATTTCGACTTATGTGTATTTTTCACATTCATTCTGGTCGATGAAATGAAAGGGAATTGAAATATATTCGAATCAAGCTAGACTTTGGTCGAGGAATAAATGCACTCTTCAACACATTGTTGCCACTTGGTAAAATCAGGCATTGTGATATTCATCACCAAAAGAAAAAATTAAGACCTTATAGTTTGAGAACAGAGTTGTTTTTAAAATTTATATGTGGAGATTATTACAAGAGTATGATTGTAATTTAAGTCATGAATAAATAAATACAAACCTGGAATAACATTAATTTCACAAAAGTAAAATTGTTTACCCTAGAGCCTAGACTAATAAATTATGTGATTTATATTTAGGACTTTTATAAAGTACTCTACAAATTTCTAGATTTTTGCAATTTGATTTAAATTTTTGATACCTTTTTTATCAATTAAAAACTTTTAAATTTAGTTCGGTTACGACGTAATCTGTTGATAGAAAAATTTAAGAATTTCTGATCATATAACTTTAATAATACATTAACTGCATTGTTGAAATATTTTCACAATAAAGTGACATACGAATCGGGGTGGTTGTTTTCCTAACCAGCATAGATTTTTTGTTTTAGATCGTAAATTAATCGAAATGTTATTAAAATTTTTAGTTTTAATTTGATATATAATAAGTGTAAATTTTCTCACATTTTACCTCTAAATGTTAGTGAAAAGGTCTTTTTCAGTTTCACGGTCTTGTTTATTTTTTGGTTCTTTATTTTTTTCACAGAATGAATGAGAAACAAAAAACAATGCAAATAACGAGATATGCAAAAAAAATTAAATTTTTCAATTATTGATATGAAAATTTAACTAATTTTTTTCAAATAACACTTTATCCAAATTGGAAAAGTAAACATTGTCGGGAAAATGTCCGATTTACCTAATTTTCAGCCGGGAGAAACCCTAACGGTTTGTGGTTGTGAAAAAGTAAGGTAAACACAAGACTGAACACTCAAACATAAATTAAATTTAGAATTCAAATTTCCCAGACTTTGATTTGATACGATAGATGTGCCCTAAACAATAATCACCCGCTCAATAATAAGCAAATTTTTGTTTAATTTTTAAGTGAAAATTTAATTAATCAAGTTAATCATGAAAACTGTCTTGATTCTTGAAATGTAGTAAAAAAACACCATAATCAATGACGATTGGATGTGGTTGGAAGATTAACATTCTTAACGAATGAGGGTAAGGTGTTGGTGGGCATCACAATCATATTGATCTAAGAACCCATTATTTGTTATTCACAGATCACAGGTGGTTAGGTCATGTTTAAATTCTTAAAGGACGATAATTTGTACTCTAATAGTACTAATCAAACTAACACTGATTCTGTCACTACGCTTCCAGTAGGATCACAATCATCCGTGTCTAATTTTCAAAAACTTTTTGTCACTGATCTACATCAACAAATCATCAGTCAAGTTCCTTCGTCAACTTACAGTGCTACACCTACAGGGAAGAGTCTTCGGTATGTCAAGGTCAACCAACTTCTTCGGTCACACTTAGTTCAGAGTGATGATACAGTCAAAAGGATTCATGACGCAACTTCTGACTTGATTCCAGGAGTCTATGAAGGTGAGGGTCGGAGTTCAGTGACAGACAATAATACAAAAATCTTGATTTAACTTAAAGATTTATATTTTAAGTCTAGGTGGTTTTAAAATTTGGGAGTGTACATTTGATCTTATTAGTCATATGGAAGACGGATCCAAATATCCCATTGACAAGACTACAAAAGTATTGGATCTTGGTTGTGGATCAGGACTCTTAGGACTTTTTGCTCTAAGTTATGGGGCCTTAGTAGATTTTCATGATTATGTAAGTTCTGGTTACAATACGGATTAATCCGAGAATAAGCACCATCATTCTCAGTACTTATGCTTTAATTTTGTTAAAATTTTGTAGAACCCAGAAGTACTCAATTTCCTTACTATTCCAAATGTTNGAGTGATGATACAGTCAAAAGGATTCATGACGCAACTTCTGACTTGATTCCAGGAGTCTATGAAGGTGAGGGTCAGAGTTCAGTGACAGACAATAATACAAAAATCTTGATTTAACTTAAAATTTTATATTTTAAGTCTAGGTGGTTTTAAAATTTGGGAGTGTACATTTGATCTTATTAGTCATATGGAAGACGGATCCAAATATCCCATTGACAAGACTACAAAAGTATTGGATCTTGGTTGTGGATCAGGACTCTTAGGACTTTTTGCTCTAAGTTATGGGGCCTTAGTAGATTTTCATGATTATGTAAGTTCTGGTTACAATACNCTCTTAGGACTTTTTGCTCTAAGTTATGGGGCCTTAGTAGATTTTCATGATTATGTAAGTTCTGGTTACAATACAAACTATTCTGTACTTATGCTTTAATTTTGTTAAAATTTTGTAGAACCCAGAAGTACTCAATTTCCTTACTATTCCAAATGTTATTCTTAACCATCAAGACGAAGGAATCAAGAGTTGTCAATTCTTTAGTGGTGACTGGANTATTCTTAACCATCAAGACGAAGGAATCAAGAGTTGTCAATTCTTTAGTGGTGACTGGAAATCATTTCATCAACATATCTCAGAATATAAACCCATTCATCAGTTTCAATATGACTATATTTTAACTTCGGAAACGGTCTACAATATGGAATATCTACCTGCTCTGTACTCTCTTATTAAACAATGTTTGAAACCAACTGGAATCATGTAAATACATAATTCCAGTTTCTAGTTATTAGTAACAGTGTTCATTTTCCATTGTTTTAGTATTTTTCTAATTATGATTGTAACTTTTAGGTTGCTTGCTGCTAAAACATATTATTTCGGAGTTGGTGGTGGAACAAAAGCCTTTCAACAAATCATTGATAATGACAAAGCGCTTGAATCTGAAATATTGAAAGTGTTTCGGGACGGTGTCCAAAGAGAAATAATTGGTGTACGATTTCGTAGATGAATGATGAAGATTTTGATAGTTTAGGCGTTTAGGGTAATTATTGTCAAGAGAAATAATTTCTACGAAATTATTAATATAATTTGATGATTGATTACTTTCGTATTTCATGTCATGGAATATATGTTTTCTAAAATTATTTGTAGTTATCCCATCCCTTCATCATGGAGACAAACGCTCATAGACCCAACCANATATATGTTTTCTAAAATTATTTGTAGTTATCCCATCCCTTCATCATGGAGACAAACGCTCATAGACCCAACCATTATCACCTGCATGAAGGAGTACCCCATCAACTTTATCCCCAAGGTCTGGTTTTCTAAATCTTATTCTGTCATGCACTCTGTTGACATGACCTTGCCAAAATTCAATTGAATTTGGAATAAGGANATATATGTTTTCTAAAATTATTTGTAGTTATCCCATCCCTTCATCATGGAGACAAACGCTCATAGACCCAACCACTATCACCTGCATGAAGGAGTACCCCATCAACTTTATCCCCAAGGTCTGGCTTTCTAAATCTTATTCTGTCATGCACTCTGTTGACATGACCTTGCCAAAATTCAATTGAATTTGGAATAAGGATATATCCACCCCTAGGAAACAAACATCTAACTTCAAGGTCATTTCAAATCAAAATTAATTATCAAGTATTAATTCAAGTAACCTTACCATGTTATGGGTCTTGGAACAGGATTTTCATCACTGTACAATTTTAACATCTCTTGCTCACGCTCTAGCAAAATACTCCGACTCTCAATGCAACTACTTTGTTCACTAATCGCTGATCCAATTTGACTTCCAACTGGACGTGAATGAAAGTATTCAGTTGATTCAGCATCGTTCACTTTCTCAACTTTCCCTTCAATTCGTACCTTTAGTAAATTAGTTTTTCTTCAATCAATTTAAACTTATTCAAGAAGTTTGTTGATTTTTTGATATGGATTTACGCATTTTTTGATAGGTTCCCAGTGAAAATTCAATGCTGCAAATGGATTCTCTTCCTGCAAAAAAAAANGATTTACGCATTTTTTGATAGGTTCCCAGTGAAAATTCAATGCTGCAAATGGATTCTCTTCCTGCAAAAAAAAACAATTAAACCTCAATACTCAATGGGAAGTGTTCAAACATGAGTCTTGAATATTTCTATACAAACGTCAATAAGAACACTCCAAGTACTTGGACTCATGCAAGGATTAGTGTAAGTACCAACCAACTGCCCAATACAATAATCAAATACCCAAAATTTCAAAAAGTTTTTTTTTCTTTCGATTTAACGAATCAGAAGAAAGGTTACATAAATTTTGACTTACTAATTCCTTCCCTTTTCGACTTGTATAATTTGTATAAAATATGAATCCATCTTGACTAAAACCTTTGAGTAGAACCATTCTGCATGATGGTTTTCCTTCCCTGTATCAAATGAAATAATATAATTTAGTTAATTATATTTTTCCGACTGGAATTTCACAAGGTCATTCATGAAAATGACAATGTTTATAAGTAAATTACTTTGTGGCTGTGGCAAGTGACATGGCATTTGGTTCCTGAATCCCATCTACTTGACAAGCCAATTGGANGATTTACGCATTTTTTGATAGGTTCCCAGTGAAAATTCAATGCTGCAAATGGATTCTCTTCCTGCAAAAAAAAAAAAAACAATTAAACCTCAATACTCAATGGGAAGTGTTGAAACATGAGTCTTGAATATTTCTATACAAACGTCAATAAGAACACTCCAAGTACTTGGACTCATGCAAGGATTAGTGTAAGTACCAACCAACTGCCCAATACAATAATCAAATACCCAAAATTTCAAAAAGTTTTTTTTTCTTTCGATTTAACGAATCAGAAGAAAGGTTACATAAATTTTGACTTACTAATTCCTTCCCTTTTCGACTTGTATAATTTGTATAAAATATGAATCCATCTTGACTAAAACCTTTGAGTAGAACCATTCTGCATGATGGTTTTCCTTCCCTGTATCAAATGAAATAATATAATTTAGTTAATTATATTTTTCCGAGTGGAATTTCACAAGGTCATTCATGAAAATGAGAATGTTTATAGTCNGACAATGTTTATAAGTAAATTACTTTGTGGCTGTGGCAAGTGACATGGCATTTGGTTCCTGAATCCCATCTACTTGACAAGCCAATTGGAACCATAGGTTAAACTGTGCAATCGGTTCATGAGAAATCAAATGATCTTCAGTAAACGACTGACCTCTTGGCATATACGGCATTCGCATTCCTACAAATTACAAAATTACAAATCTACAAATCTACGCTTAAGTAAACCTTATAATTAAATAACTTTTTCTAATTTTTGAATTGAAACTCAAGAAAATTCAAAATTTCATACACTCAAGTCAACCAATTGAAATCATTTAAAAAATTTTGAATTTTGAACATAAAAGCACACCTGGCATCCAGTGGAAATTAAACTATTGAATAATAGAAACATAACAATACCTCGCACTTTTTGTTGTGGCAGCATCCCAATTTCGTCATCATCATCTAATTCAAATTCACCATTTTCTGAAATTGTTTTATCGATACAGGACATTATAGACAGATCTCTTGGAACAAGGAACAAACTGTAACACCAAAAACTCAAAGTAAGTTAATCAAATCAATCAATATACGGATTCTCAAATAGAATTTAAAAAGAGAGAACAACAATAATAATAATAATAACTAAAATAAATTATTAAAATTCAACAAATTTTGTGTTTTCCTTACCACAGTTTCCGTTCCTTTTAAATTATTGAATATATTAGGCTAAATAGTAATTTAATTACTTAATTCGATTAGATAAGGAAAAATAATTTTTTTTATTTTGAAAAGGCAGATTATGATGCTTTTGAAAGTGGTTAGAGTCCAAAATCAATAAAGCCTATCGCAAGTAACCGGTTATATAATTAATAATGAAATTGATTGAGAATGAGTCAGAGTGATTAGAATTTAATTACTAACAATTATATAATGTTCATTTACCTTACCTTAATTCCTTTGAAATGGATTAAAGTTGATTTTGAAATGTTTAACTCACTTATCCTTATTAAAAATTCTTTATCACATGATTGACCTTAAACACTCCGCCTTTTGGATCTTATGTTAAACTCTCATCATCTTCAAATGACAAAAAGTTGATTTATATAAGCAAAATTCACTTAAACACATCTGGAAATTAATGAAACAATAATAACAATATAATTAACTTACTTAACTCGTCCGTTTCATAAGACGTAGTTAAGTAAAACTTGTTATTTTTTTCTGTTGAGGTAGTAAGCCGTGGAATTATGTAATTTGTAATTTCAAATTTCAAATTTTTAACAATACAAAACTATCATTTAATTTAATGAAAGAACAAAAAAAAAAGAAATAATTGTTGGACAATTGAAAAACTTTCCTTTGTCTCTACTCACAATTAACTTAATAGAGACGGATTAATTGAGTAAAATTATATAATTTAATTAACATAGTTTATCAATTGAATCAGATTTCACATTATTCTTATGTAAACTCAAACTTTCTCTTCTAGCGATTGATTTAGTTTTGTGTGTTGGTTCGGTTCGGTTGAGTGTGTTTACTCAGAGATCGATAAGCATAAGGTAANAGATTGATTTAGTTTTGTGTGTTGGTTCGGTTCGGTTGAGTGTGTTTACTCAGAGATCGATAAGCATAAGGTAAGGTACGAAGGTATGAAGTTTGGCACAAAATTCGAAAGAATTTATCACAAAAATGTGTTGTAAATGTGTGAAGTAAGAGTGAAGTTGAAAAAAGGTGACGATAGTGATAGTGATGGTGATGGATGATGGTTTCACGGCCTAACATTTTAAACAAAAATTTAATAAGGAGAGATTCAGTTCGGTAAGTTTAGTATAGTGTTTAATTATTCTAATAATTTTAATTTTAACTAATTTGGTTATTTTGTTTGATGTTCTATTTTTCTTGATTGTTAATCAGGTGAATTGGAGAAAGAAAGCAGAATCAGAGAATGGAAATCTAATCCTGATTAGAATTGTCTAAAGGAATGGTGAAATAATGTCACCAGTTTACTAAAAGACTGATACGGACTTAAGAACAACTTATTATGTGGCGAATAGTGAGTNTGGAAATCTAATCCTGATTAGAATTGTCTAAAGGAATGGTGAAATAATGTCACCAGTTTACTAAAAGACTGATACGGACTTAAGAACAACTTATTATGTGGCGAATAGTGAGTTTGAAGAGTTTGTTATGTCTAGTCATCGTCGTCGTTGGACTTGTAGTTCTCATCATGTCAAGGTCATCCAACCGTAGTCTTGGAGCAAGGAACAATAATTTTAAATCACTTGACTTTACTGCACCTGAATCACAGGTACAGAGTTAGAGTATGAAATGTTATTAATCAATAATCATTTATTTTTAATCATAACTTTGTTCTTATGATTGATAATACTTAATTGTATAGGAGGATGTTGAAATGCATTACTACTCAAACAATCGATATACCAACAATAAGCAGGATAAGAGAGCCATTGAATTTGAACAAAATCCAAAGGATCAAATTGGTGACTATCCATTTGAAGAGAATGAAAATGATTTTGATCCACTCTCAGCACCTGGTGAAGATCTACCACCAAAGAAATCCAAAACAGTGATAAATAATCATAGTAACAAAGGAGGAAGGGCAATACTTGATGACATTACTTGTGATGTTAATCATGGAAAATATTCAATTCCATGCAAGAAGAGTGAAGATAGTGATGAAGTCTATGTTCCTTTTAGTTTTATTCGAAAGTATTACGAGGTAAAGTACCGTTTAATAATTAAATTACTATAATGTTGGGGTATTTACTAAAAGTAGTTTAGTTATAATATAACTTGGTATTTTTTAGGTGTTTGGTACAATGTCAGAACAAAATTCAGACACATTCATGTGGTTTCATAGTCCACCTGTAAAAATTTATCGACAGAAGAAAGCATATGATCCCAAAGGGGTCTTTGCCTTTTTTGACAATTATAATGTCGAAGTCAGAGATCGTGTGAAGTGTATTAGTGGTAGTACAGGTAAGTCTAACTTCAACTTACATTGTTTAATTGAGAGAAGAAAAAATCTTAGAATAATTTCTAATTTCTGATTTTAGGTGTCCCTGTGTCAACTCAATGGGATGTTAACGGATACTTCTATCCAATACAAATTGCCCAATTTGGTCTTTCTCATTATAGTAAGCATGTGACAGAGAAACCACCGGTACGAGTTATGCTTGAAAATGGTCAAGATGTTAGAGGAATGTGGGAATTAGACAATGAGGCTCAAATTTTGAGAACAGTCCCTGATCCGGATAATCCATCGAATCAAGTTGTCGTGATCAAAGCAGGAAAAGGTTGGCAACAAAATTCAATATTTCAACAATTTATAAATTATAAATTATAATACCAAAGATTTATTTGATTACATTGTTTTCCAGATGTGCAAGGAATTGGTAACGATGCTTTAGAATCAGGACTCGTAAGACTGTCTTTAGAAACTGTTCAACATCATTTACTNCAAGGAATTGGTAACGATGCTTTAGAATCAGGACTCGTAAGACTGTCTTTAGAAACTGTTCAACATCATTTACTACTTCTCAGTATTAGCATGAGGAGTACGAAGAAAATTTCGAAACTTAAAATTTCGGATAAAAAGGAGTCTTCTGGAATCAATGTGACCATAACTGTGAAAGTCCGATATGATACTCAGGAATTCTATCTTCATTATGTCACTGATGATTTCTACATCAAAGTTCAGGTAAAAAATTTTGAAAAATCCCAAAATTAGTAGTACCTTCGAACTATATTTCTTTTTATAATCCATGATATGTATTTTTATATTTGTTTAGAACAACCACATCTTCCATGGACTCGGTTCCGGAAGTCAAGGTCATTGGCAGCATATTATTCGTGACATTGGAGTTGATATCCAGAAAGGTATCACTCTCACACTCAGTGGAACTGGAACAGGAGGTTCGAAAAAAAAGTCACAAAAGATGACAAAATCTAAACTGATCATCGATTATCTTTCGATATCCAATATTAATTCCTATGATGCTCCACTTCTCATCGATAATTTAACTCTCTCCTCTACTGAACATCTGAGTCAATTCTTTCAAGCTGTTGATTGGTTTGTTGAGAATCAAGACTCACATGGAGGATGGCCAATCCCAGTCTCTCGTAAATTTAACAAAATTTCAAATTTTTATCCAACACTACGACCTGGATGGTATTCAGCTATGGGTCAAGGTCATGGATTATCTCTTCTCTCTCGTGCCTATGCGGTTACACAAAATCCAAAATATTCTGATGCTTGTGAGAAAGCCCTTAGGACAATTTTTGACCACACTGGTTTAAATAATCTAGGCGTAAGAGCAAGTTTTTTGGATCAGTACACATGGTATGAAGAATATCCAACTATACCAAGTAGTTTTGTACTCAATGGATTCATATATGCACTACTTGGACTTTATGATGTCCAAAAACTCCAAATTCCTAGTTCTTCTGAAAAATCTTTAAAATTGTACAACGACGGTCTTCAGAGTTTAATTAAAATGTTACCACTCTATGATACTGGAGATGGAACATTTTATGATTTGAGACACTTTACTGTGCCTGGGATTGCACCCAATTTAGCAAGACTCGACTACCATGTTACACATATCAATCAGC
Source organism: Holacanthella duospinosa (assembly GCA_002738285.1). Taxonomy (NCBI): domain Eukaryota; kingdom Metazoa; phylum Arthropoda; class Collembola; order Poduromorpha; family Neanuridae; genus Holacanthella; species Holacanthella duospinosa. The sequence goes on along the minus strand of NIPM01000009.1, from coordinate 87,711 downwards.
TACTCATCTTTGCAAGTATTCATGAAAATCCTATCTTTTTAACAACAGCTGAGAGATGGATACGATACATTGAAGGAGAACGCGCTCCACATAATTAATCATCGCTGAATTTAATCAAACTCATTTAATAATACTCAATTTTCATTTCGCATTTAGACATTTTGTAAAAGCTAAAAATTCATGTAAAATTTTCTTAAATGTTAGGTTCAAACATTTGAGTAAAAATTTTTATTAGAAATAAATACTAAATAATCAAATCAGTTCAATCAAGTCAATTTTTCAATATTACTTCCTAAATATTTTGATCATCAAAGTTCAAAATGAAATCCAATCTTTTGAACTTGAATTTTCGAATTCATTGTTACCAAGGGATTTCGTTGTGAAGCTAAGTAATTATTAAGCAGTAAAAAAGTTTCGATCAAACAAGCTAATTTAAAATTTGATGCAACCTTCGATAGGAATATAATAGTGGCCATCATACGCATTACAATTGAAAATTTTGTAAAATCAGGTCAACTTTGAACTTTTTTTTAATTTTTAATTGATTTCTTTTGAAATTTTTCTAGTCTTTATCCTACTTGGTGTTGAGTGTGTTGAGTGTGTTGACTGTTGAGTAAAGAATGTCTGCAAGTGAAGATGAATACGACTCTGAAAGTCAATCTTCGTTAGCCATTAGTGACCACGAACTTACCGAAAACCAAGATGAGACAAGAACTAAGAGCCGAGGCGGTACATCTGGTCCATTAAATAGTCAAATAGGAAGTCGAATGCAATACGAAGATGAANGAACTAAGAGCCGAGGCGGTACATCTGGTCCATTAAATAGTCAAATAGGAAGTCGAATGCAATACGAAGATGAAATCGCAGGGGAAAGTCTTAGTGACGAACATGAGTATGAGTCGGAAGGTATGTTTGATACTCTTACAATTGATGACGTTGATGGTGATGAAGAAGATGAAGATGATGAANGAACTAAGAGCCGAGGCGGTACATCTGGTCCATTAAATAGTCAAATAGGAAGTCGAATGCAATACGAAGATGAAGTCGCAGGGGAAAGTCTTAGTGACGAACATGAGTTTGAGTCGGAAGGTATGTTTGATACTCTTACAATTGATGACGTTGATGGTGATGAAGAAGATGAAGATGATGAATGGGATGAAGAAGAAGGAGAGAGTGCTGATAGTATGCATCGAAAAATGAAGAAAATTGCAATTATTCTATCATCCGATGCAGAGTCATCACCAGAATCTGAAGGGGAAGTTCCTGAACCAACAGTTCCATTGGATATTCCACCAGAGTACTGGCAAGTCCAACGATTAATTAAATACATGAAGGTTTGTTTTATACTTTAATTTATCAATATTCAATCAAAAATAATCATATTCTTTTATTATTTATATTTAGGCTGGAAATTCAACTGCGACAGTAATTGCAATGTCTTCGTTGAGAGACTTCAACCTAAAGGATGCTCAGATACAAAAAGCAATCCAAGAGTCAAATGGGATTGACGTTTTGGTCAATATACTCGAAACAGATGAAAGTATGCGAATTATAAAAAAAAAATTATTTTTTTTTTGTCTCTTCCATATCTTGATACTATAACAATTTTTGACGTGGTTCTACATTTTAGATCGTTGTAAAATTGCTTCTTTGTTGGTTCTTCGTGAGATTACGACAAATCCAGAAATTAGCCGAATTGTATTCAATATGAGGGTATTATTAATAATTTTAATAATATTTTTATAATTTTATATAAATTTTATTTCAAAATAGTTTTTTATTTTGTATAATTTATATTTATATGTTTATTTTTAGGGAGTGGACACTTTGGTAAAGAATCTCTGTGATCCTGCAAAAGAACTCAAACTTCTTTCTGCTGAAGTTTTGGCAAATATTTCAAAAATTCGAAAGGCTCGACGAGCAATGCGAAGAGGTGATGGGATCAATCGTCTTGTAGATATGTTGGATATTGAAGTCCCATCCAATCATGTTTGGCATAATATGGATGGAGATTTGATTGATTTTGATGTTCCAAGATGTGGAGCTCTCTGTCTATGGTCATTGGCTCGATCAACAAAAAATAAAGACTCAATTCGACGTGCTGGTGCAATTCCACTTTTAGCAAAACTTCTTCAAAGCAAACATGTCTCCGTCATTATCCCTGTTGTTGGAATTCTACATGAGTGTGCTTCTGAAGCAAGTTTTCGATTGGCTATTCGAACTGAAGGTCTCTTGGGAGATTTCGTTGATGGACTAAAGACTAACAATTTTCAATTGGTTCAATTTTGTGCATCAGCGATTTATATGGTAAATTTTGTCAACAATTCTCAGATTAACTTTGTATAATTTATCATTTTCTAATTCTCTAAATTTTAGTGCGCTGAGGATCCGGAATCTCGACAAATTGTATACAATTTGGGCGCAATGGATGTAATTACGTAACTTTTAGTTTATAACAATGAACAACACATTGTTGTAATATTTAGAAGAAGAATTATTGTTTTTCAATTTCAGCCATTGATTCACATCATGTCGGATGAGTCACTGATGCAGAACAAAGTATCTAGAAAAAAAAATCTTTTTTTTTCGCTTTCAAACATAACTTGTTTGACAGTTTAAAAATTTTTTTTTTTTTTTGGTTTCAAAATTTTAGCCTCTTTTAGCTGCTGCAAGCGGTGCCATTTGGAAGTGCGGAAGTTCTATTGCCAAAGAAAAAAAATACTTGGAACACCCATTCAACTTGGTTGAAGTTCTCGTTGGACTTCTTGATGATGAACCAGAATATATTTTAGCCAATGTAGCAGGTGCTATTGAACAAATTATTAAAACTGATCCATCCAATGCAGCTGTAATTAAAAAGGCTGGAGCCATCCCATATCTCATTGGATTATTAACAATTAATAATCCACTACTTCTCGTCAATGCAACAAAAGCTGTTGGACAATTGGCTCGTGATCCTGATGCACGGAAAGAAATGGATGCTCAAGATGGATTCCGATTGGTTTGGAGTTTACTCAAACATCCAATGCCAAGTGTTCAAGCCAGTGCTGCTTGGGCTATATCACCTTATGTTGAAAGTTTTCCTGAATCTGGTGACATTGTTCGAAATTTTGTTGGTGGTTTAGAAGCACTTGTGAATTTACTTTCATCAGATGATATCCAAGTTCAAGCAGCTGTCGCTCAGGTATCTAAATTTTGAAAATACTACTTATGTTATATTCTAATAATAATAATTTATTATTACTATCCTAANACACTATCCTAAAAAAATTTTTTTTCAACATTATATTTTTTTTTACAAGGCTATCGCTGTGATTGCTTTAAATATGGAGAATCTCGCCATTATGTCTGATCACGGTGTCNATTACTATCCTAAAAAAAATTTTTTTTCAACATTATATTTTTTTTTTACAAGGCTATCGCTGTGATTGCTTTAAATATGGAGAATCTCGCCATTATGTCTGATCACGGTGTCNTTTTTTTTTACAAGGCTATCGCTGTGATTGCTTTAAATATGGAGAATCTCGCCATTATGTCTGATCACGGTGTCTGTAACCACTTATCTCGTCTCTCTCCTACACGAAATGATTTTCTTCGACGAAATGTAGCTGAAGCTATCGCTGAATGTTGTAAATGGAAAAATAATGCAGCAGATTTTGGACGAAGAAAAGCTGTTAGTCCTATTTGTGTTTACTTACAATCTGAAGATCCACTGGTTCACCGTTCTGCAGCTCGAGCTCTTGCAGCACTCTCAAAAGGTGAGTATAATCAACTTAAAAGTTCATCGACAGAATACAATTATTGGTCATTCCTAATAAAATTAATAATTTCTATTACTAATACTAGATCCACGGAACTGTATCACTATGCATCAATGTGGCGTTGTGGATGTAAATTAAAACTTTCTAACAGTCCTGTCTAATCTTACACTTCTAATCTTAACAACTAACCAATTAATTACACACTTTTCAGTATCTCATCAATATGATTGGTTCTCCTGATTTGATTCTTGCAAATGCCGCTGCTGATGCTATTTACAACATTCGGATGTTGGCTATGGCCGTGGAACGAGTCCGACTTCGTTAAATTTTCTCAAAACGACGCATCCATACAGACTTATTACAAAAGAATCTCAAGAAATGGAATACTCTAAATTGAAACTTAAACTATTACTTAAGATATAATAACTTCAACTAAATGATGACAAATGGTAAGTACACAACAANAAATTGAAACTTAAACTATTACTTAAGATATAATAACTTCAACTAAATGATGACAAATGGTAAGTACACAACAACCATAAACTAATTTGCTTCATCAATCGCTTAATTTTTTTTTTTAATTATTATTTCCCTTACATCATAAGGCATATTATGAAACTTAGCCATATCTATTAAGCAACAAGTTCGCTGATTAACTGAGAGTNAAATTGAAACTTAAACTATTACTTAAGATATAATAACTTCAACTAAATGATGACAAATGGTAAGTACACAACAATAATAAACTAATTTGCTTCATCAATCGCTTAATTTTTTTTTTAATTATTATTTGCCTTACATCATAAGGCATATTATGAAACTTAGCCATATCTATTAAGCAACAAGTTCGCTGATTAACTGAGAGTACACACGCATAGTGACTGATGCTTAAGTTTCGTTACTACTGATAAACATTGGAATTCATATTAGTTAAACAAAACAAATCCTTTAGAAAATTAACTCAATGTATTTCCAAATACTTGAGAGGTTTTTGTACAATTATTATCTAATCAGGATTTTTTAGTGTAGATAGATGTGAATACCTTAAATAGACGTTATGGATTTACTACCAAACTTTAATCCATTATTCTAACGACAAGAATCCATGTAGCTGCTGGATTAGCTATTATTTTGGTTATAATTTTTTTTTTTTTTATACTTTTAGTTTCATGTCTATCAAGTTTTAAAAGTTGGTGATTTAGAACTAGTAGTATTAGTAATTATGGGTTTAGGTGAAAATGAGAAATCATCGCTGCTTAAAAACTCTCACGGTGCTCGCTACGGTGGTATCGGGGATGGAAGGAATCAAAAGTAAATTATTTACCCATCAGTCATTGTTTTTTAATTTTTTTTTTAGTAATTTTTAACTATTTTTTTGTAATTTTTTTGTTATTGTAGATCCGGTGACGTTTCAGAGATAAAAAAAATTTCAATTTTCAAATTAGTAAGTCCTTCAAAAATTATATGTGGTAGGGTTAACTAAAAACCGTTTCCAAATATCAGTACTGTTTACTTTAGTTCAAATACGCAACAACAAGTGACAAATGGATTCTTGCTATTGGTACAATCTTTTCATTTGTACATGGAGCTGGTATGCCGCTTCTTGCTCTTGTCTTTGGAAGCATGACGAATACTTTCATCAAACAAGCCTTATTCGTAAGAATTTAAAGAAATAACTCTCAACTAAGAAGTCTTTCCAAGTACTTTATTTACAATCTGATTTACACTTTTTCTTGTAGGGATTTAAAAAAGACAATATTACCACTTCTTTGGAGCCGGTAGAAGATGGAGTCGGAACTACTGAATCCATTCAACCAACCGGAAATAGATCAACTTCATTATTTATGAACGTAACCAGTGACCAAGGTCAGTTGTCTCGAGAGGAATTTTCTGAATATATTGCAAGTTTCTCCCTTTATTATGTCTACATTGGTTTACTTGTCTTCGTCGCCTCTTTAATTCAGGTAAATGTTTTTTATTTATTTAGTTGAATTATTCACTATTATATGATACCAATTGATGAGATTTGAAGTATATTTTCAAGTTTCTATGAGTTTGATAATTTTATTTTCAGGCTGTTTGTTGGGAGTGGTCATGCGAGCGACAGACTTATCGTCTGCGACAAGAATTTTTCTACCAAGCTCTTCGTCAAGAAACTGCTTGGTATGACAACCACCAAACAGGTGATTTGGCCTTAAAACTGTCAGAGTGAGTTTCAGATGATTAATATCAATTTAATACACTTCGAATGAAAAGTATTTTAGTATTAAGTACTCTCTTTAGCCTAATTAACGTAAATGTTATTGGAATTTCAGTGATTTGGAACGCATACGTGAAGGGATTGGTCATAAATTTTCAATGGTTATTCAGTATTGGGCGTCATTTTTGTCTGGGTTTGTGGTTGGATTTGTAACGAGTTGGCAGCTTACACTTGTTATTCTTTCTCTGACACCTTTGTTAGCTGGTACCTCTGCTTTCGTTGGAAGAGTAAGTTACATATAAGCTACTTATCTTTCTACACATTAAGATTAGAATTTGAATTTGAATTTTGATAGCTCATAGCCACTCAATCAGCTAGGGAGCAACAAAAATATGGGAAAGCTGGAGCAGTAGCAGAAGAAGTACTTTCTTGTATCAAAACCGTTGCTTCGTTTGGTGGTGAAAGGAGAGAAATCAATCGGTAAATTATTTTTTACAAATTCTATCATTACATCATTGTTCAATATAACATTAATTTGTGATTTGATTATATAGATATGAACAGACTTTAATGGCTGCTTTACGATTGGCCATTCGAAAATACTACGTAATGGCTGCAGGTATGGCTCTCGTGTTTTTCGTTATGCACACTTCATATGGTTTCTCCTTTTGGTACGGATGTCAACTTTTACTCGATGAACTTATAACTCCTGGTGATATCTTCACTGTATTCTTTTCCGTCCTTGTGGGTGCATTTGCTCTAGGAAATTCAGTACCTTATATAGCTACAATTGGAATTGCTCAAGGTAACCAATTTTCCAAAACTTTAACAAAAACTTTATTTTTTTTAATCAAAATGTTTCTAAATCAGGTTCCGGAGCTGTAGTGTTCGAAATAATTGACTCAATACCAGAAATTGATCCTTATAGTAATAATGGACGTATTCCAGATGAAATTATTGGGAGGATAGAGTTTAGAAATGTTCATTTCAGATATCCATCACGAAAAGAAATTCCTGTAAGTAAACCAACCAATCAAAAAAAAAACCAATGCATATTCCATTATTTATACTTGCTTTCATGTTATTTTCGTAATTTTAACAGATTTTGATGAATTTTACTATGGATATACAACCGGGTAAAACCGTAGCAGTTGTAGGAAGTTCTGGTGCTGGAAAAAGTACAATTATCAACATGATTTTAAGATTTTATGATCCAGAGTCTGGAGTAATTTTAGTCGACGGAAGTGATATCAAAGGATTGAATTTAGCATGGCTCCGCAGTCATATTGGTGTCGTATCTCAAGAACCCGTAAAAGAATTCTAAAAATTTTGGGAAAAATTATATGATAAAAAATTTTGTTAATTATTTTAGATCTTATTTGATACTACAATTTATGAAAATATTCGCTATGGTAGAGAAGATGTATCACCGGAAGAAGTTGTTGCAGCAGCTCGATTAGCAAATGCACATGATTTCGTCAGTTCACTTCCAGCTGTAAGTAGTTGATAACTAAAGTTTTACAGTTTTGGAATTTGTGATGGCTTTGATTTGTTAAATTACAAAATTTAATATCAACAGGGTTATGAAACACTTACAGGAGACCGTGGGGCACAACTCAGTGGAGGTCAAAAGGTGACTAACAGTTTAAGTAGTATCTTGACTTACATAAGTTTATCTAAAATAATTCTTAATTTTACATTACCAAGCAACGGATTGCAATAGCTCGGGCTCTTGCCAGGTAAATATTATGAAAACTTATCAATTTTTGGATTAAGTTGTAATTTTTGGAATTTGTGTCAGGAATCCGAGAATTTTATTACTGGATGAAGCCACCAGGTAAGTCATCAGAATATCCTGGATCAATTGATTGTTGTTAAATTAAACATGACATGAAGCTGAAAAGAATCTCATATACCTACATTTTAAGTGCATTGGATGCAAAATCAGAGTCAGAAGTTCAAGCGGCATTGGATAAAGCAAGACAAGGTCGTACGACCATAATAGTTGCACACAGACTATCCAGTATTAAAGATGCTGATTTGATTTATGCCCTCAAGGTAAAATTTGTAATGATTTAGTTTAATTTATAAATTTTATATATTATATGTTGTAACTGTGCATTAGTAGGATGGAGTAGTAGTTGAAACCGGAAATCATAACCAGTTGATGGCAAAGGAAGAATTTTATTTTGATCTCGTTACTTCTCAGACGTCAATGGACGTTGTCGATGAACTCGCTGGAGATGCTTCAGCCTCCTATGATTCTTGGTAAGGGAAAATAAAACTTTAAAAAAATTGTCAGAAATACTAGTAAGTAGATAGAATTAAAAATAAAGAGTCGATTCTGACTCAGGGCCAAATTACCAGGTTTCAAAATAAAATCAGGAGAAGGTTTCTGATAAGGTCAGTCCCAATTTCTAGGTTCAAAGACTGGAAAAACCCTATGGAAATTTACGATTCTGTACAGTTCAAACGTCGGGTTTTTTTACAATTTTATTTTAAAAATCAATCTTTGGACTTGGAAAATTTTCTTAAAAAAAATTTACAAAAAAATTCAGAATCGCTTCAGAATGTCTTAAAACGGAACCTTTCCACCACCCATAAGTGCAATGTAAATTGACTTGAACTTTGACATGACTTTTGACCTGAATGGGTTATCACAGAGAAAATTGTTATTTGGAAAAGTTGTTTAGATTTTCATTCTGAACAACTTTTGTAGAAAATTTTCTTTGGGTTGTAGTAGAACCCAAAATCAAAATTTTGGACTTAGAAAAAAAATTTCAATTTTTGTACTTTTGGAAAATTGGAAAAATGGAAAATTTTCGAAAAAAAAAATTTTTTTTTCAAAAAGTTTTTAGAATCGGTTCATAATGTCCTGAAACGGATTTCTATGCAAAAAAGNAAAATCAAAATTTTGGACTTAGAAAAAAAATTTCAATTTTTGTACTTTTGGAAAATTGGAAAAATGGAAAATTTTTTTTTTCAAAAAGTTTTTAGAATCGGTTCATAATGTCCTGAAACGGATTTCTATGCAAAAAAGAAAAAAACGAAAAAAAATTTTATTTTTGCTTCCACTTTATGGTGATTCAACAAAGATTCGTGATATGAAAGGAACTGGACGTTTTATTGAAGTTTCAATTTCAATAATATTTTGAAGTGTTGTTCTGAACACATGACAAAATATCGGAAGTACTAGATAACCGCTTGTTTGATGTATCACAATTTTAATTTTGCAATACAGTAATGCAATAACAATNCTTTATGGTGATTCAACAAAGATTCGTGATATGAAAGGAACTGGACGTTTTATTGAAGTTTCAATTTCAATAATAGTTTGAAGTGTTGTTCTGAACACATGAGAAAATATCGGAATTACTAGATAACCGCTTGTTTGATGTAATCACAATTTTAATTTTGCAATACAGTAATGCAATAACAATAACTCACTTTTTGTTCACTTTAGAGCAACTTCAAAATTAAATTTGAATGTGAAAGTACATTAGTCATATGGTCTTATTTGTGATCTTGGGTCACTGCGAGTAGTGAACCAGAGTTATCAGGAACTACTTTTCATTGGAAATGTCACTGCAATTTTCGATCATGAGCTCACAGTGACGCAGGTTCTCGTGATTCGAGTTCGAAAATCAAAAAGTACAATTTTATTGGAAATTTGGCCCTTAGTGAGTCAGTGACTCTGACTCTGACTCTGACCTACCGCTAAAACTGATCTATGTGCAAGACTACTTGTAATTTGTGTTTATTTCTACAGGGAAGATAATCCTAAAGCAAGTTATGAGTACGAACGACGTCTAAAACGCAGAATTCATCGTGGACGTAAAAAATTTCGAAGCACACCTCTTCCTGATCCAGATAAATCACGACTTCTCCGTGAAACTACTGAACTCGATGCCAAGTACCCTGGTATTTGGAAAATTTTAAAAGTTAACAAACCAGAGTGGTTGATGCTTCTAGGTGGATTTTTTGCATGTCTAATTGCTGGAGCAGTTATGCCAGTTTTTGCATTTTTCTACTCAGAAATGTTCGCTGTAAGATTTTTTAACCATAATTTTCTTGTTCAAGTTGTCATTCACAAAATACTAACATTTGTGTTTAGACATTCTCACTTCGTGGACAAGACTTGGTGGACGCTTCAGTATTCTGGGCACTCATGTTTGTAGTCCTAGCTGTTGTAAGTGGGTTTGGATTCTGGTCACGAACAATTCTCATTGCTTCATCTGGAGAGTATCTCACAATGCGTTTGAGACTCATGTCTTACACTCAGATTGTTCGACAACCCCTCGCTTGGTTTGACAAAGATACAAATTCACCTGGACGTCTTGCGACACGGCTCGCTCGAGATGCACCAATGGTCAAAGCGGTATAGAATTTACAATTAAAAATCATCATCCAATAACTCCTGTGTAGCAATTTATTTTATCCACTGCTACTAATTAATTTTATATTGTTATTATTTCAGGCAGCAGGTCATCGGCTAGCTACTTTCATTTCAGCGATTACAACTATTGTCACTGGATTAGGAATTGCATTCTTCTTCGGATGGCAATTGGCTCTAGCTATTTTGGTCGGTTTCCCTGTATTAGTGGTGGCAGGATACATACAAGTTCAAATTCAAAAAGATTGTCAGAGAAAAGATGCTGAACTAATGGAAGTTGCAGGACGAGTGGCAACTGAAGCGATTCAAAATATCAAGACAGTTCAGTCATTTTCTATTGAGAGACTATTTTATGAGAAATATTTAGAACACCTCCAACCTGTTTACTTGTCAGTTACATCAAATACTTCTGGTCAAAGGAATTTATATTTTTAAAATATTTTGATTGGTTGATTTTCTGTTTTAGTGAATCACACAAGCAAGCTATAATATATGGCTCTGCATTTGCTTTCTCAGAAGCTGTAATTTTCTTCATTTATGCTGGTGCTTTCTACTACGGTGCTTATCTCATTGGTGTTGGTGTTATGGATCCAGCGACTGTTTACAGGTAATGAAATTATTAAACTTATTACACTATTAACAAATCATTCCTAAACAAACTTAAGAATTATTTCCTAGGGTATTTTTCTGTGTCGCTTTCTCAGCAGTTTCAGTGGGTCAAGCGACAAGTTTCATTCCAGATTATACAAAAGCAAATTTAGCAACTGGACTCATTTTTAATTTAATTGAGACAAACTCAAAAATTGATCCATTTAGTCCTGATGGACTTCGTCCAATTCTAAATGGACGTGTGATCTTTAGTAATGTACAGTTCCGTTACCCAAATAGAATTGAGTTTCCAGTCTTACAAGGATTGTCTTTTGATCTTCAACCTGGTATTACATTGGCTCTGGTGGGGTATGTCATATTCATCAACTAATTCAAAATCTAGTTTAGATAATTTCTTCAATTTCCTTCACCTTTGACCTCTGACAGGCCAAGCGGATGTGGGAAAAGTACAGGTAAGAAGATTATTACTATTATTCCTAAGTCTTAAACAGTTTCCAATTGATTTGATCTATTTTAGTGGTATCATTATTGGAAAGATTCTATGATGTCACCGGTGGTCAAATTGTATGTAAAAGAATTCGTTATAATTTTCATAATGCATTGATTCAAAAGAATATTATGTAATTTGATGTTAGATGATTGATGGTTTCGATATCCGAACTCTAAATGTGGCTCATTTGAGACAAATGATTGGTTTAGTTACACAAGAACCAGTCCTCTTCGATTGTACAATTCGAGACAATATTGCTTATGGTTATGGAGACGGTACTTGTCATGTACCAGATGACCTCATCATAGAAGCAGCAATGGCAGCTAATATTCATAATTTCATCACAAGTCTTCCATTGGTAATGTCATTTTTCCAATCTGTAGGACTTTTAGCTCAAATTTGTAACCTTATTTCTGAATATTTCAGCGTTATGAGACATTTGTTGGTGAGCGAGGGACACAGTTGAGTGGGGGTCAAAAGGTAAGGAAGGATTCTAAATAAAATTAGTCTATAATTTCGAATTATTTCTACATTTTGTTCTTTGTTAAATATTTCTTAGCAAAGAATTGCAATCGCAAGGGCATTGGTCCGAAATCCCCGGATTTTGCTTCTGGATGAAGCGACCAGGTAACCAGGTTAAAAGTTTTTTATCATAAAATTGATCAAAATTCTCTGAATTAAAATAATAACTTCTTTTTTTTAATGTCAGTGCTCTGGACATGGAAAGTGAGAAGGTAAGATTATAAATTATAATCCAAGGTTCGGATATCCAGATTATAATATCATACCAAAACATTGATAGTATCGGAAAAATATGACAATTTGTTCACTTGTCAGGTAGATGAGATATTATCAATTTGATAATAATCAACATAAATCTTATAAGGTGATATTATCAATGAAATGATGAGGGTGATTATAAATATGAGCGATCAAGGTGCATCCGAACCGTTATATTTATATTTAATAACAAAATTGATAATTAATCATAAAATTGAGAATTGATAGATTGTACAAGAAGCATTGGACAAAGCCAGAACCGGTAGAACCTGTATCATCATAGCACACAGGTAAGTTACGATGTTACGAATACAATTACAAATCAATTACCTACTAACAATAACAAACATCATGAATTTAATTGATCGTGAAAATATAACGTTTGAAAAAGCCATAATTTGTATAATTTTTGTAGACTTTCCACGATTCAAAGTGCAGATGTAATTGCTGTGGTCAACAGTGGAAGAATTGTAGAAATGGGAAGTCATGATCAACTTATCAAAGCTCGGAAAATGTACTATAAACTCACCAAAAAACAACAAATTACTCATTAAGTACAGGTACAGACGTGCAATTCACACTTCTAAAAGTAACAAAAACGATCCTAATGATTTTAAGACTCAATTTTATTATGTTAATCCAAAGCATTTAGAATGNCTAAAAGTAACAAAAACGATCCTAATGATTTTAAGACTCAATTTTATTATGTTAATCCAAAGCATTTAGAATGGGACCATAGATTTTCAATTAATAATTGACTTTTTTATAATCACTTCGGATTACTTTTTCCGATTACCAATTTCTTTGGGATTTACNTGGGACCATAGATTTTCAATTAATAATTGACTTTTTTATAATCACTTCGGATTACTTTTTCCGATTACCAATTTCCTTGGGANAAAAGTAACAAAAACGATCCTAATGATTTTAAGACTCAATTTTATTATGTTAATCCAAAGCATTTAGAATGGGACCATAGATTTTCAATTAATAATTGACTTTTTTATAATCACTTCGGATTACTTTTTCCGATTACCAATTTCTTTGGGATTTACCCGTTTCTTTGGTATTGAAATTCATAAGAATGAAAATGAAACATTTTTTTTATGTCAATAATTTTACAAATTAAAGAAACAAAAATTTGTAAAAAAGTTAAAAAAAAAATAGTCAAGTGGTTACAAAAATGGTTTTCACTTCATTACATGATATTAAATGACCCATTTGTATCTTATAAATTTTTAAGAACATTACAAAAAATGTCGCCTTAATCGTCGACTGCTGTGATTTATTATTATTATTATATATTAGTATAAAACTACTCTTTTTATTCAATAACAATAACTTAGAGTCATTCTGCGCAATAATTCCATTAAGTCTTGGTTAAATAACAAAATTAAANTCGACTGCTGTGATTTATTATTATTATTATATATTAGTATAAAACTACTCTTTTTATTCAATAACAATAACTTAGTCATTCTGCGCAATAATTCCATTAAGTCTTGGTTAAATAACAAAATTAAATTACATTCAAAATATTGTTGTAATGAATAGATGTAAATTTTGAAGGGTTGTAATGGGGTATGGGATTTGAGTTTTTAGGGTTTTTTAGACCAAAACCCAGGTTTTGATAAACCAAACCCTTTATTATGGTTTACAAACAACATATTGGAATTAGGGGCTATAATTTTTAGAAAAATTCCTTAAAAAACCTTAAAACTTTTGTCTATTGCGGATTTTCATTGGGAAAAAAGAAGGTTTTTGTATTTAACATTGATAATTCCTCAATTTTCCAATGTCAAGTAAATATTTATAATGAGAGCAGACGCATTTTGCTAAAATTAAAGTAAACTAAAGGTGTAAACTAGGGAATTATCTCTATAGGAAATGAATTCTATTACNTAATTTTTAGAAAAATTCCTTAAAAAACCTTAAAACTTTTGTCTATTGCGGATTTTCATTGGGAAAAAAGAAGGTTTTTGTATTTAACATTGATAATTCCTCAATTTTCCAATGTCAAGTAAATATTTATAATGAGAGCAGACGGATTTTGCTAAAATTAAAGTAAACTAAAGGTAATTAATTAATGGTTGAAGAGGTAAATTAGGGAATTATCTCTATAGGAAATGAATTCTATTATGGTGTGAATAAATTCTATTAAATTGTCAATTATTCATAATTTTTGTTTTCCCATGTGTCATGTTCATCAATCANTGGTGTGAATAAATTCTATTAAATTGTCAATTATTCATAATTTTTGTTTTCCCATGTGTCATGTTCATCAATCATCATCCAGATGAGTACCAAAGTGAGACTAAGAACAAAATTGATAAGTGTTTTACTAATAGATTGGTTACTACTAATCGTAGACTATTTTCTAGATAAACTCTCTACCTTCTGTGACCTACTACTCACTATTGGCTTCTAATCCCTGAGCTACATAACAAATTTTTAAAATTACCTAATCATAATCATCATATTATTCAATTCTTTATGACTTAATTTTGAATTAACTTATCATCCACTCTAATAGGTCCTTAGTTACTAAATTACAGAATTCTTCGACACCAGTCTCATCAGTCTGTTTCGGTATGAGGTACGACGTCTTGCATTCTTCTACAATTGCAAAAATTATAGGGAAAAATATATGCCTTACATTTCCTAATTACAAACAATGGACGAGTAAGCAAAGCCCTCAAACATTTTATAATCCATTTTGAAACATTTATTTTTAACCTCTNTACAAACAATGGACGAGTAAGCAAAGCCCTCAAACATTTTATAATCCATTTTGAAACATTTATTTTTAACCTCTGTAAACTGCACAGTAAATAAGATAAAATATGAAAAAAAAAGAAATTTTTTTAATTATACCTTGAGCAGTAGTATCTTTTAGTTGATTGTACTGTACTAGAAGTACTAGTAAAGTACTAAACAAATAATTCAGATACGAAAACTATATTGTTAGAAACAAGATAAGTTTGTATCAAATATATAAATTTATATCAAATATTCCTGGTTTGTTAGTGAGTTTTGTTCATTTTTTATTCATAAAATATTTTTTTAAAAGCTAATTTAAGTTAATAATTTAATTACAATTTAGAATTCGGAAATGTTCAATGAGAAAACACCATTGCTTCTATCATTCCAATACAGGTACAGGTACAGGTGTGTTTAAATTTTACCAAAAATCTTCATTTTTTAACCAAAATTCAACATTTTTTTTATGTTAATTGTTATTTTTTTGTGTGAATTTTTATGAAATTTTCAGTAGTTAATTATTTTATTATTATATTTATTATTATTCTTAGGAACAATAATCTGATTGGAGGGTTTGGAATTAGAGGACGAACCATTCATAGGAGACTCTTGATTCTGATTGGTTGTGTAGGAATTGTTGGGATTGTAGTCACTTTATGTTTCATTCCTACTGGACAACCATTGGATCAAAGTGTTCCATTAATACTACGAAATGTCAGAAGTACAAACTCCAACCNTCAAAGTGTTCCATTAATACTACGAAATGTCAGAAGTACAAACTCCAACCTCACAGTCAAATATGTTAGAGATTTAGCTCAAAAAGTTGGATCTACGGCATTTGATAGTAGTCTACGCACTGATGAAATTTGTTCTACTGATGGTTGTCTTGAATCAGGTAAAAAAAAAATTTTTAAACCAATCAACCAAATTCATTTTAAATTTTACTAATTTTGTTAGTAATCAATTAATTTTTGATACTTTCCACTACTACTCCTACGATACAGCCACTCGATTGCTCAATTCAATTAACTTTAGTATAAATCCATGTGAGGACTTTTTTCAATTTGCNCTCACAGTCAAATATGTTAGAGATTTAGCTCAAAAAGTTGGATCTACGGCATTTGATAGTAGTCTACGCACTGACGAAATTTGTTCTACTGATGGTTGTCTTGAATCAGGTAAAAAAAAAAAATTTTAAACCAATCAACCAAATTCATTTTAAATTTTACTAATTTTGTTAGTAATCAATTAATTTTTGATACTTTCCACTACTACTCCANAATCAACCAAATTCATTTTAAATTTTACTAATTTTGTTAGTAATCAATTAATTTTTGATACTTTCCACTACTACTCCAACGATACAGCCACTCGATTGCTCAATTCAATTAACTTTAGTATAAATCCATGTGAGGACTTTTTTCAATTTGCTTGTGGACGATGGATCACTGAAAATAAAATTCCAGAAAGTTCGTCACGATGGAGTCAATTTAATATGTTAAGAGAAGAAGTGAATCAAATTACTCAACGTTAGTTTATACAAATTTTGTAAAAACATCTGGAAATTTAAGGTTTTTTATAAAATTATACACTACTCATTGAAAATTTTATATATTGGAATAGAGATTTTGACAGAAGAGAAAGAAGACCCTAATGATCCAAAACCTGTGAATCAGGCCAAGGATTTTTACAAAGGTTGTATCGATGTAGGTAAGTATATAAGTTATATTTTTTGGAAATTCTTACCAAAGAAATGTAGAATTTAGTATAAAAAAATTTGAAATTATTTTTTAATTTATAGATGCATTGGAAGCAGTAGGAGTGAAACCTATTCGAGATATTTTACAACTTCCAGATCATGGGGATTGGCCAATTCTCATTGGTTCAAAATGGAATCAAAACTCATTTAATTGGATTTCTACAATTGCTTATCTTCGTAGAACTTTCTTAGATACAGTCATCCTTTCTGTCTATGTTGATCAAGATTTAAAAAATTCAGATATCTATGCAATCTACGTAAGAAATTTACTATAAAAAAACAAGAACAACATCATTANAGATTTAAAAAATTCAGATATCTATGCAATCTACGTAAGAAATTTACTATAAAAAAACAAGAACAACATCATTAAACTAATTCAGCCTGGGGCTNCAGATATCTATGCAATCTACGTAAGAAATTTACTATAAAAAAACAAGAACAACATCATTAGACTAATTCAGCCTGGGGCTTTAAGAGTTAATGATATCATCATGATTGGTACAGATTGATCAGCCATCTTTAGTCCTTCCCAGAGACATTCTAATCAACACAGATGGTTCTTATGATGACATCCATGAAGCATACCAAGAGTATATAATCGGTATAGTTGGTGAACTCGCTACACCCAGCAATGATGACCAATTAGATCCAACAAAAATTAAGACAGAAGCATCAGATATAATTAAATTTGAAGTTGAACTTGCTAAAATCACAACAAAAGATGAAGTAAGGACAGATACTGAGCGTATGTACAATCCATTTACAATTCAAGAGTATCAACTAATCACTGATCAATATGGTGACTTGACTCCTCATCTTGGATTTGTAAGTTATTCTCCAACAAAAAAAAATTTTAGTACTGTCAAACCATAAATTTATAAAAAAAGTTATTCAAATTCAATAATATATTTAGGGACTTTCTTGGTACAATTTTCTAACAAGTATTTTCCAAACAAGTGGGATTAAACTGACGGCACAAAATCGAATAGTTGTACTTGAAACTCAATACATCCAGCACCTTGTCCAACTTCTATTGGTCACTGAACCAAGAACTGTTGCAAATTATTTGCAAATGCGTTATGTCACTAGTTTGGCAAGCGAAACAACTAAAAAAATGAGAGACATTTCCTTTAAGCTCAATCAATTCCTTACAGGAGCTAATGAACCAGAGACAAGGTTAGAGAAATGATCCACCAATCAGAATCATTCATTTAGTAAATTTAATAATAATAACACAAATTCAATACTCAACAGGGAGAAAAGATGTGCGGACTCTTCGAACAATGGATTTGGGATGGCCATTGGTGTTAAATACATTGTTGCAACAGATTTCGATGAAGAAGCCAAATCTGAAGTAAAATTTAATTAAAATCTCTTTTAAAAAAGAGATCTTATGTATTTAGTTAATAATTTAAATATTACAAGTGATAATCATTTTGTTTTATTTAAGGTAAATTCGATGGTGGAAGATTTGAGAGTATCGTTTAAGGAACTTTTGAATGAAGCCAGTTGGATGGACAATGGAACAAAGTCCATCGCTCTTGATAAAGCGGACAAAATGACAAGTTTTATGGCATATCCTGACGTAAATTGAACAATTTTTTTTTTAATTAAAATACATTAATCAAAATTTTGTTAAATCTTATTCCAAATTTTAGTGGTTGAGAAACAAAAGTGCGGTTGAAACTTTTTATGGAAACGTAAGACTTATAAATCAGTAGTATAACTAGATCCAAAGATTCAAATTCTCTTTATATACTTGGGATATTTGACATTTGACACTCAGGTTCAATTAACAAAATTTTAAAATACACACTATTTTTAATTTTTTTGAAATTTAATTACAGTTGGAAATTTCTCCATCTAATCATTTCCAATCTCTTACAAAACTCTCATCCTGGACAGGAAATAAAGCTTTGCAAAATCTTGGGAAACCAGTGGACAGAGAATAGTAATTCCTAATTAATTTGGATTTCTTGACATTTTAAAATTTATCTAATTCTTATCAATTCTTTCGTTACAGTTGGCTAACATACCCAGGTGTTGTGAATGCATTTTATGCTCCAACCTACAACTCCATAAGTAAGCATTTTTTCAAATTATATTTTCTACCCATTTACGCAAGGAATTTCCATTAGGTGTTAAATTTATTAATAAGTTCATATTCCTTTTTTATTTTTTTTAGCCTTTCCTGCAGCCATTTTGCAAACACCATTTTTCAAACGAGGAGCCCCTTCGTAAGTTAACAAAAACAAAAACATTGACAAAATAACTTATAATTTTTACAATTAACGAATTAAATTCCATTTTCTATTCATAGGTATCTCAATTATGGCGGCATAGGTGAGGGGTTGTTAGACTTTGGTTAGGAATAAACTCAACTTGTGGTGATCTAAATTTTCAAAATTTTTATAATTTTGTTCCAGGAGTTGTGATAGGTCATGAAATAACACATGGATTTGACAACGCAGGTATAGTAATTAATAATTTATCAGTTTGTTAAATGAAACTTGTAACTCTTTATGATAGGACGACAGTATGATGGTGATGGAAATACATCACCTTGGTGGTCAAACAAAACATTGGTTCAGTATACAGAAAAATCAAATTGTATCAGAGATCAATACAATGCCTACAAACCATCCGAAGTTGATCTCAATGTCAATGGTCTCTTGACACTTGGAGAAAATATTGCAGATAATGGAGGAGTTCGTGAGTCATATTTAGCATACAAAAGATATGTTGCTAAGAATGGTCCAGAGCAACCATTACCAGGTTTAGAGAAATTTGATCCTGAGCAATTATTCTTTATCGGATATGCAAATGTAAGTCTTCACTATAACTAATTAACTAATTAACTAACCTTAACCTTAGGCTTAGGCTTAAGCTTAGGCTTAGTCAAAGTCCAACGACTCGAGAAGTGTATAATGTTAGACAAATGTTTTAGATTTGGTGTGAAGCAATCACAGTTGAAGGACTTACAAATCAATTACTTACGGATCCACACAGTCCAGGAAGATTCAGAGTAAGAGGACCATTGTCAAATAATGTTGAGTTTGGGAAGAAATGGGAATGTCCAGTAGGGAGTTCAATGACACCTGATCCCCAACAACAATGTATTCTTTGGTAATAAGGAAGGAGTTCCAGTTCCAGAGTAAATTGAACTCTTCTGGAAATGTAGAAAAAAGAAACAAATTTATTTATTAGAATTAAATAAGTTAGATGAAAGTTCTAGATTATGATAATATGTCTAGACATACCTATTATCATTATCCTATGTGTATAGAATTAAAAGTGACTTTCATCTACCTTTTGCTTTGTTATTCCAATTGTAATGATTCCAGTTGTCAGCAGTCTCAGCAGTCTGTGTTTCCAGAACTTCTACAGTAGTCGTCATATCTCACCGTAAGAAACACTACACAAAAAATAAGTAAATTGTTAAAAATTTCTTGTAACAATCATGAAAAAAAGTTTATTTCACATTTCAATAATAATTTTATTCTTGAGTGATATCACTTGTTTAGATCCTGATCCTAGTAATACATCAACATCAGTTTCTATTCTACTAGGAGCATCACCATATGTTCTAATTTCAAAACCAAAGAATTCAGATGGAACTCCAGTCGTTCAAATGAAACCAAGACGAAAAGGTTGTCGAGATGACAAAAAACTTGGACCAGGACTTGAATCTGTCTTCTTGACCTCTCCACATTATCCACATAACTATCGTGGTGGACACTCTTGTGTATACAATTTTCTTTCACCCATTGGTACTAAAATTATTATCAAATGTGAAGACTTTGAAGTCCCTTGCAAATGGGATCGAATGATGTTTTCACCTACTGGGGATTCAACATTTGCTGATGCTGGCTCACCAGCTTGTAAACCTTCAGAGATACCAATTTGTGCATATAAAGAAAGTGCTACGAATAGAATGAGTATTGGTTTTACTTCNGAGATACCAATTTGTGCATATAAAGAAAGTGCTACGAATAGAATGAGTATTGGTTTTACTTCTTCAGTCAAAGTCCCAATGGCCAAATTGTACAAATCAAAAGTACTAGTAGAATTAGAACGACGATTTCACTGTGTAATTAGCGTTAAACCATCGAGACAAGTACCTACAAAGTCAACAACCTCTCCAAATTATATTTCTAATGATAAACTTTCAAAAAACAATCTCACAACTATCGAAGACAAAGCTCCTATAGAACATAACATTACTGAGGATATGTCAGAAAAATTTCCAACGACTGATGATACATCAACAACGCATATGTCCAAGGATTCAAAAAGTTCGAAACCTTTAGCATCTTTGTCGTTGATGCTGTTACTTTCCTATGTCTCCTATTTATTTTCATTCTACTAAAAGTATCTCACTATTATACGATATGTTATCCAAATTTCGAACTTTCTAATATTTAAAACTTAAAATTTCAAAATTTTAATAAAAATCCTGTTATACTCGTATTAGTAATAATAAATCGAATGATTAACCTACTTCCGTATCGCTCAATATTACCATATTTTGCTAAAAAAATCATTGTTTTTACACCTGTTGCGGTTTTGTTGAGTAATTGAACTAATTGCGGACAACACACCTATACTTAACTACTGGTAGTGTATTAATTTGGATTTTGTAAGTTAATTTAATGTTATTAGAAACCTTAGGGCAAAGTGGTAAGTGTACTAGTAGTGTCGGAAGATTCTCCCAGTTCATCCTTAAGAATTCAATAACAATTGTTCCAAGCTGCTTCAATTGATAGAGTTATTCTTCAATAATGCTCATGATTGCCTTACTTCAATTATCTCTGTCTTTAATTGGACTCTTCTGTCTCCAAGTTACATGTTCAAGTCAAAGATTCCTAGAAAATCCACTGTCTGTTTTGTTTTCAAAACCAAAAATGGATTCAGATAGTCCGTCAGTCATCCGAATGAAACTGGGACTTGGCGGATGTGGACAAGAGACGATGATGCTCGGTCCAGGTTTGGAAACTCTGCTTCTCATTTCTCCAAATTACCCTGGAAATTACCCAGAAGGTGTAACATGTGTATGTAACATTTCTTCACCAATCGGAACAAAGATAGTTATATCATGTGATGAGTTCAACGTACCTTGTGGAATAGACAAAATGTTAATTTCTCCAACTGGGGATAAAAATTTTGGTGATGCAGGGGCAGAAGCCTGTAGTCCAGCTAGAGGTCCTATGTCAGCATACAAAGAAAGTACTGCAAATTACATGAGTATTAAATTANAAGCCTGTAGTCCAGCTAGAGGTCCTATGTCAGCATACAAAGAAAGTACTGCAAATTACATGAGTATTAAATTAATGGGAGCTAATGATTCAATCACTTTCTCAACTTCAACTCAAAATCCATTATTAAAACGTAAGTTTCGATGCGAAATCAATCTTATGAAACCTGAGAAATCCAGAGTGTCAGTAAGAGATTATATCCCAATATCGACAATCCAATCGACGACAGCTCAGCCTTCCAAATCTAATATCAATGAAGAANGAAGAGATTATATCCCAATATCGACAATCCAATCGACGACAGCTCAGCCTTCCAAATCTAATATCAATGAAGAAATTATAACAGACAACACTCCTCCAACTTCAGCAACAGCAAGAAAATATCGAAAATCATCTCACTCTTTGGTGATTTTCAAAATTTTACTTCCATTTCTTTTCCAATATTTCTATACTCCAAAGGGTTTACAATCAATTTAAAATCCCAGCAACAATCAATATGTGTCTATAGTACTTTGTCAAAAACATCTCAAAATTTCAATTTTCTAGAAATTTATAACTTCTGTTGTAAAATTAATCCTTAGAATACCCTTTTTGTGTCATGTCGTATTTACGATTTTCAAATTCNAAGCCTGTAGTCCAGCTAGAGGTCCTATGTCAGCATACAAAGAAAGTACTGCAAATTACATGAGTATTAAATTAGTGGGAGCTAATGATTCAATCACTTTCTCAACTTCAACTGAAAATCCATTATTAAAACGTAAGTTTCGATGCGAAATCAATCTTATGAAACCTGAGAAATCCAGAGTGTCAGGAAGAGATTATATCCCAATATCGACAATCCAATCGACGACAGCTCAGCCTTCCAAATCTAATATCAATGAAGAAATTATAACAGACAACACTCCTCCAACTTCAGCAACAGCAAGAAAATATCGAAAATCATCTCACTCTTTGGTGATTTTCAAAATTTTACTTCCATTTCTTTTCCAATATTTCTATACTCCAAAGGGTTTACAATCAATTTAAAATCCCAGCAACAATCAATATGTGTCTATAGTACTTTGTCAAAAACATCTCAAAATTTCAATTTTCTAGAAATTTATAACTTCTGTTGTAAAATTAATCCTTAGAATACCCTTTTTGTGTCATGTCGTATTTACGATTTTCAAATTCCAAAACAACCACCACCAGATGGAATCACTGGTTTATCGATTAAAAAGTATGTCCAATAGAAATTCAGGATGAAATTTACAAAATTTACATTGCCATACTCTACCGGGTAATTANAAGCCTGTAGTCCAGCTAGAGGTCCTATGTCAGCATACAAAGAAAGTACTGCAAATTACATGAGTATTAAATTAGTGGGAGCTAATGATTCAATCACTTTCTCAACTTCAACTGAAAATCCATTATTAAAACGTAAGTTTCGATGCGAAATCAATCTTATGAAACCTGAGAAATCCAGAGTGTCAGGAAGAGATTATATCCCAATATCGACAATCCAATCGACGACAGCTCAGCCTTCCAAATCTAATATCAATGAAGAAATTATAACAGACAACACTCCTCCAACTTCAGCAACAGCAAGAAAATATCGAAAATCATCTCACTCTTTGGTGATTTTCAAAATTTTACTTCCATTTCTTTTCCAATATTTCTATACTCCAAAGGGTTTACAATCAATTTAAAATCCCAGCAACAATCAGTATATGTCTATAGTACTTTGTCAAAAACATCTCAAAATTTCAATTTTCTAGAAATTTATAACTTCTGTTGTAAAATTAATCCTTAGAATACCCTTTTTGTGTCATGTCGTATTTACGATTTTCAAATTCAAAAACAACGACCACCAGATGGAATCACTGGTTTATCGAGTAAAAAGTATGTCCAATAGAAATTCAGGATGAAATTTACAAAATTTACATTGCCATACTCTACCGGGTAATTAATTCAAGCAATGGACGACGTTCATCTGTATTTCATGCAATATTTTTCCTCAGTTGGAGAAGTAAATTGAAGAAAGTTTTGCCGAAATCATCCCTAACTGATCTATACACGCCAAACACACATAACACCAGTTCAGTGAATTTTGATCCATTTGGGATACAATTAACAACATCAAAACTCAAAAGTCACCTAAAAACGGATATTGGAAGCGTTTTGTAAAATTTTAAATCTTGAGCAAAATTTGATTTTGCTGCAGAAGGTTGAAGAAATGTTCAATTCACAGAAATTTAAATTACAAACAAAAAAAAAAAAAAAAAAAAAAAAAAAANAAACTTGAACCATGCCCACAACCAACCTCTCCAGAGAAGAAGGTTTTTATTGTTGATATTGAAAAATTGAATTTAGTGAATTTAACTAACATTATGCGACGTCCTTTATGGCATCCTCAACTTCGGCTTTTGTGTACATGTGAAAGTTCATATTCGGAGTTACACATGCAACTTCCACGTTTGTAGAATTTAATTTTTCTTCCATAACTTGCTTCAGGATCGTGAGAGCAGTCTTGATGGCGTCTTTCAAGTTCATTCCCTAGAAAATATTAAATCTAATTAATAACATACCTCTAATCTAATAAACTAAAATATAATTAATAAAGCACATATTACATCAATCCTATCAATAAAAACTTCTTTATGTTACAGTATTTAACGAATAGTTCATCTTTGACTTAACATTTCAAGTGTTGAGGTTAAAAGTTCAGAAAACCACTGACAGGGTAAAGTGGACAACATTTCAACACTATGAATTATAACAGCTCCTTCATGAGTGGCTACTGGCTCTCGAAAAACCAATTACAATTTTTCTGATCCTACAGTGCCAAGGGGAGTTTCTACTACTATTTGGGGATTCTCGGCATGGTTCTTTTTGATAATTTAATNGGTAAAGTGGACAACATTTCAACACTATGAATTATAACAGCTCCTTCATGAGTGGCTACTGGCTCTCGAAAAACCAATTACAATTTTTGTGATCCTACAGTGCCAAGGGGAGTTTCTACTACTATTTGGGGATTCTCGGCATGGTTCTTTTTGATAATTTAATTTTACATCTTTCATGTACCAGGAAATGTTGACATTTGTGGTGAAATTTAAATTCGGCGAGCTTATTCAACACACTTGTTGATAATGTCCCTAGAAACCAAGCTGGAATTCCAGGGACATTATTTCAAGTGAAGATATTGGAATACATGGTCCATAAGTTATCTCTTGTGATGTCATTATAACTAAACATAACATAATAGCAAGAACTTAGACAAAAGGATATTACAATTAAACAAATATTACCTTATGATACATTTCTACCAGCGTTTGCTGCGCACCTTCACTTCCCGAGCCAATAGCTTTTGCATCATATTGAACATACGTTCCTGAAGGATCCATGCAGTATAATTGAGGTCCTTTCTCATCCACCCCAGCAAAAAGAAGCGCAACTCCGAATGGACGACTCTTCAGCAAACATTTAAAATTAAATACAATGATTTTGATAAATAAATTTATTCCAGACTTGTCTTACCATTGCTCCTTCATCATCATCATCTGAGTCTCCAAATTTAATAGCTAAATTGGAGACAGCTTGGGCCACTGATTCAACGGACATGTTCTCATTATAAGTAAACCAATGATTTTGACACTCTAGTCTGGCTCGATCGATTAATGTTTTGGAATCTGCTGTGAGCCCACTAGAAGCCAAACCTACATGTTTGTCTACTTCAGCAATTTTTTCAATAGCAGTGGGCTCCATCAAGGGCGAGGTGATTCTTTTTTCCACAACAAGAACAACACCTTCTGACGTGCTGATACCAATAACAGTGGAACCCAATTTGATTGCTTCAATAGCATATTCAACCTTAAAAACAATATAAATAACATTTTGAATGTAATAAACTTCAGTTTAGATTACAAACACATAATAACTATGCACAAGGTCATCCAATTTGTAAATTTCATAAAATTGAATAAATGAATCCGGATTTACCTGGAATATTCGTCCCTCAGGAGAGAAAGTGTTGACACCACGGTCATATTCAGAGCGTGTCAGAAACATGATTCAACTTTCCCGCTCCTGCAGTTGGACAATGACTTTTCACAAAATTATTTCTGCAAGCAACATTATAAGAAATGGACTACATTTTAAAACTAAACATACCTCAATTGTCACTATTTCCAAAAAACTACAAGGATTACTTAATTAACCTATTGGAATCACTTACCACAGAGCTCCAGAATCCGGAATTCAGGTAACTAATTAATTCTTTAATTCTTTGGAGTTGAGTTCAACAATTACAACACAAATATCCTGAAAATTTATGAGTCAAGATAACCGAATCTACCCCAAACCATGCACATTTCATACACCGACCCAAGGTTGCTATGAGGAATTAATCAAAATGGCTATGATAGCCATTTTGATTAATTCCTCATAGCAACCTTGCACCGACCCATGGAAAAACTGAAAATACTAAAATACTACTAAAGCTTAACACTTTACTAGCGGTATTCCGAAGATAAAACTAAANTTTAATTCTTTGGAGTTGAGTTCAACAATTACAACACAAATATCCTGAAAATTTATGAGTCAAGATAACCGAATGTACCCAAAACCTTGCACATTTCATACACCGACCCAAGGAAAAACTGAAAATACTAAAATACTACTAAAGCTTAACACTTTACTAGCGGTATTCCGAAGATAAAACTAAAANGGAAAAACTGAAAATACTAAAATACTACTAAAGCTTAACACTTTACTAGCGGTATTCCGAAGATAAAACTAAAACTTACTTTGTCAGTTCTTTTCAATTACAAATAAACACCTGATTTATACCAATTAATCACTCTTAATTCATTAAAATGCTTGAAAATTGAGAGGTTGGGAATGAAAACTCTTATCTTGAAGTGTAGTTGTACTCACCTCACGCACACTACGCCAACTAAAGTGTACAATTTTATTATTTAGCGATTCAGAATAAGTGTAAAGAAATTTTTTATTTTTGCTAATTTTTCTCTCATTTACTTGGCATGTAGAAAAAAGTTGAGAAAAATGTATTTCTGCTAATTTCTTCTGAATCGTTAGGTAAAAATACGAAAGTTAGGGATAGTTATGGTTCAGTACTAATACAAACAGTAACAGTACCAGTACCGATGATGGTGTAAGTTGTAAGTCAAGTAAGAGCGGCTAACTTTATTTAAGGAATGTGCCCTTAAATAATTTCTGTTTTAGTTTTAAAATTAATTAACTGACAAAATGTAATCTGTAATTTTGTTGAGAATATCATTCGAATATCATCAGATTATCATTAACTTAGTTACGTCTACGTGTTTATACTACACTTAGGGAAAGTAGTCATTAGAAATGTGCCCATTAATTTGGAGTTTCTTTCACTAACAAATTGAATGTTTCGGAAGGTCGGTCTATGTTACGTATTAATACTGGGTAGCAATTGTACATCTTCACTCTGGTGTATAAGAATAAAAAATAAAAAAATAAAATCTGAAATCGAAATGAGACGGCTATTTTCATTCCATTTGAAAANGTGTATAAGAATAAAAAATAAAAAAATAAAATCTGAAATCGAAATGAGACGGCTATTTTCATTCCATTTGAAAATACCGCCGCGCGCCTTTTTCTTATCTAATAATTGGGGGACTATGAGACAAGTTTTCCAGATCTCTACTTTAGTAAATAGTCAACAAAGCCTAATTTTTGAAGGAAAATTATTTNGTGTATAAGAATAAAAAATAAAAAAATAAAATCTGAAATCGAAATGAGACGGCTATTTTCATTCCATTTGAAAACACCGCCGCGCGCCTTTTTCTTATCTAATAATTGGGGGAATATGAGACAAGTTTTCCAGATCTCTACTTTAGTAAATAGTCAACAAAGCCTAATTTTTGAAGGAAAATTATTTTTATAAAAATGATCCTTTATGCTTATTATTTGCAGAAAGAATGTTCCAATTGAGTTATTTACACAGTTGACACTAATCTTAGAATGCTTCTACATGGATTTTGACATCTCTACATGGATACTTCGTGTGTTTCGTAATGCAGTTGCTAATTCTTCCAGAAATCAAAAAATATTTTTTCAAAGCACAGGATTGGACGTCGTGATAGATAAATTTGTGGAAAGTCAGGTGATACCTGGATCAATTCAGGCTCTGGCACTTCAAGTTATTGGTAATTCAATCGTTCAGAATTCAGAAAACAGTAAAATATTGATGTCAAACACGACCCAACTCACTTCCATGTAAGACTCCTTCACATATTACATAAGGATATATTCAGTCTGAACCAACTTGAATTTATAAACAAATTTTTTGTTTGTAGTGTTAATTTACTTCAACATAAGGAAGACAAGGTGGCAGATTACGCAGCCATGGTGGGAATGAACTTGACACATTGTCAACCTCACTTGATGCTTCAATATATACTCTCACTTCATATTGAGTATCTTGTCGATCAAGTTAACTTGGAGTTTGTGTAAGTAAAAAAAAAAAATTTGTTTTAGCGGTTTATTTCTTATAATTTTGGACTTTTAGATTTTTATTTTATTTTTCAGAGTACTTTGGTTGGAATCTCTAATCGGAATTTCTGGATTTGTTAGAAAAGTATACAATCAATTTGACTCGGACTATAAAGTAAAATTTCTTCATGTTTTATCTGGAAATTTTGATAATTCTAAAAAATTTCCACAAGATGTGAGTCTCCATAACCATTAGATCTGGTCCATTGACACTGATATTAATATGCTTTTACGTCTATAGTCTTTAGAATTTATAATATACAATTTTAAGAATTTGGGAGATCAAATTCTAACAACTAATCCTAATGGACTTCCAGATGAATTCAACGTCCTTGAAATTACAACCACAGTAGAATTTTTTTGTAAAATAATACATTTTCCAGAACTTCTAAACACGATGAAAATGAATAGAAGCTTTGTAGCCTCTATCATCGGTAACTTTAAATTTGAATAGTTATTATTTCTTTCATTAATTTTCTCAAGGTTGTTTGAAAAAAAATCCAAATTTTTTTTGGATTTTTTTCTCAAAGCAACCTTGGATTTTATTTTTATTAAAAAAAAATTTTCATTTGTATGTTACAGTACTACTTCGTGGAGTTCATGAAATTGGAACAACGGGAGAAAATTGCTTCACACCTATTGAGAAACTAGAAACCTTGAATACAACAAGAAGCAACGACGAAGTTGGTGCTGAACCTGGATTTCTATTCAAAGCAAATTTGATAAGACTTGTTGGAAGTCTAGTAGACGGTGACAAAGAAAATCAAGATCAAGTGAGAGAATTAGGAGCACTTCCAATCATCCTAAATTGTACTAAGGTTGACGGAAGGAATCCTTTCATTCCTCAATGCTCAATTGTCACATTGAAATTTTTGTTAGATGACAACATCAAAAATCAAGACTACATCAAAACATTGCAAAAACAACAATAAAATTCGACTAAAAAATATTACTAACTCAAACTCATCAGAGAAGTTTTTATCGTTTTTATCGTTTTGATTTAAATTTTTATGTTGAACTTGGTTAGGTTGAAACTCCTAATTAACTAAAACTAAAACTAACAACCTTTACGATTTTTGATATAATGCAAGAAGTCTGGAATATTTTATAAAAAATAATGTTACAACGTGATTCTTGCTATAGCTCCTTTTGTTATAATAACCCATAAATTTAACATTATAAGCTTCATAAGAGCTAACAAGATCAAATTTTTGTGTTGCATAATACAAAAGGATTGTTGCGGTATCGTGTTCCTTATAATGAGATTTTACTATATATCTTCCTTTGCATTTAACAATCCTTACCGCCATTGATAATTAAGTAATTTTTGACGACATTTTCCAACTAGTACTCCTGTGGCCTAATAGAAAGGCGTCGGCCTTATGTTCCGAAGATTGCGGGTGCAAGTCCCGCCAGGAGTAACACCATTTTCTATAATTTTTCTTACTACGCATGCGCAGTAGGTCGACATTTTCTATTTTCCTGTTTAGCGCGCGAAACGATTCAAATTTTCATAAAATGGTAATATTTCCCTTTTATTTTTATTTAACATTGTCCATTTTTATTATCGTACGTTTAGGTACTTTAGAGTAAAGGCACCGGGTGTCAATTCGCTGTTATAATTTAAGTAACATCAAGACACAACCTTACTTTGATTACTTTGGTTTTCTTAGGTTCAAAATGAGCCAAAGATCCTCTCATATTTTAGGTTGAAAAGTTCATTGACACCCGTTCCATTACTTCAGTCGTAGGCTTCATCAATTGACTTACTAATTAAAGAAGTTGAATTTTTTACTATTATTGGTTCCACCTTGACACTGTTAAATCCTGCACTGTCGATCTGAATTCCCAAATATCTCAACTCGATTTCAATGCTACCAGAATCAGAGAGCGTAAGTAAATTAGATCAAGAAGCGGGAAATTGTAGTTTTTGTGTGACTGGGAAAATCCATTTAGGATTTCCTTAAGTATCAAAGGTCGGTGGTCTATCCGCCGCTTTCGCTTCCTAAAAATATTACTTCTTCGCTCCACTCGCGCTCCCGCCGTCACTCCCTACACAGAAAGAATTGGAGATTCTTTCTGCTCTCGTTTCCAAAAATTTCCCTCTCCGCTCTCCCTTATTTATCTACCGTCCATCTGCTCATAAATGAGAGATAATAATAGATAGCAAAAACTCTTGAGAAGGTATGTGGTTTTCTGAGGACCAATCACTGATTCAGAGAATAGATTTTAGAACCAATGACGAACAGAGAATACTTGAGAGTTGGTAATGTTTTAGATTTACAAATTCCTCCCCAGTTGAAGCTTTTTGTCTTCAATCTCTCAAGTGCTTTTCCTATCTATTTAGTAGTATCTCTCATCTACGTCATCAGCTCATCTCTTGCTCTCGAGCAAGGTTGGTATAAGAAATCTACATAAACCATTTTTGATAAAGATGTTTTCTGTAGATTTCTCATGGCAACCTTGCTCTCGAGCTTGAAAATGACATTTCTTCAGCTTCGCTCTCGCACCCAAAAGCTTTGCTTGTACCGCTCTGCTCACACTCCGCTTTCGCTCTCTTACACTACTGGTTCCAGAAAATGAGTATCGCGCCATTCAAATTCAAATTAATTGTCAATGAAAAAAGTCGGATTTGCGGTAGCGCGCTGAGTCAGTCTTTACACTCCCATTCGCTCCTGTGGAGCTTCGCACTGAAAACTCTCAATGAGAACGCGGAAAGTGGACAATAGGACTGGGAATAATGGATTAAGAGAAAATAGATAAGAAAAAAAAAATTTAACTTACCTACTTTGCTTGAGTCAGATAAGAAATGGTAGTCTCTCATTTCTTGGGATCTCCGTAAATGTTTTCTGTTTTGCTCTCATCTCACTCCTGCTCTTTTTGGGAGCGAATACCACCGACCTTTGTTCTACATTTGGAATCATCCTTACCTTATTTACCTCATCAGGTTTTTTTAGGCCCATTTAGGGTTACCACCAATCGAAATTCTTGCTGTTGTCCGTAGTGCGTCAGTAAATCGTTAGACGGACGAAGTTATTACATCAAGGTATTTAAGGTTGATGCACGAATCAAGACATTACTCAATTCTAGAACTCCAACTGAGTGATGAATTGACTTGGTGTTTTGTACAGTTTCAGGGGTTTATGTGAGTTAAAACCCAGCATCAGCATTACATAAACAAGCTGCTATATTTTGGTAAGTTAATAATATTTCTTTGTAATATGATTTAATGATAAGCTGAGTCATGACGGATACGAATTTTTTAGATCTCAGGACGAGTGGAAACTATAGGATTTATGCTTGATAGACTAATCGAATTGTCAATCGAGGACTATCATCACACATCATCATGAACGGAAGAGATAAAGAAGCGCAGAGTGATGAGATGATGGCATTGGAGTGTATTCTTGAGCCACATTCATTTGAAGTCACGCATAAAATGCCAGTTGCTGATAAACCAATTTCAGGAACCCTCAAAATTGATTTTCATCTCCCTGCATCAACATTCAAGGTGAAGGCTGTCACAAGGAAAGAAGATAAGTCATTTCAGAAGTTATCAGAATCATTCACTTACATGCCACCATTGTTACTTCATTTTTTACTACCGTTGGATTATCCATCTCAATCCAAACCCGTATTTACACTTTCATCTACTTGGTTAGATCGTATCTCGGTAAGGTTTAAATACCCCCCCCCCCCCTTTTTATGATAAACAATTCATATTTAATTTTTGAATTCAATAGCTTTCTCGCCTTTGTTTAAAATTGGATGAAATCTGGGAGAATGAAAAAGATTCTGTTATACTCTACAGTTGGTATTCATTTCTACAAGACAGTTTGGTTTATCTACAATTTACGAGATATGATGTAACCTGGTGCTACGTCCCACCTCATCTCCGAAGTAAGAAATTACGAAAAAATAACAACATAAAGGAATATCTGTTTGATCCACGTGCAGTATTTGATCGAAGACCCGAACCAATTCTGGATTACTTAATTTCATTCAATGAGGAAGAGACAGAAAGAGTCTTCCAAATTACCATACACAATTGTGCTATTTGTCTTTCTGATAAGAATGGAAAGGAATGTCAACGGTTCAGATTCTGTGGACATGTTTATTGTAGTGACTGTATCAGTGAATACTTCAAGAGTCTCATCCTCGAAGGAAGCCTTGATTTGGTGAAATGCCCCACTTATAAATGTACTGTTTCTCCTGATCCTGCGAAAGTAATGATTTAATTATTACTTATAAATTATTCAACACTTCAAACATCTTATTCTTTTTAGGTGAAGGAAATTGTTGGTGAGAAACTTTACGAACGATATGATCGACTTTTGCTGACACGAACTCTAGAAAATATGTCAGATATTGTGTATTGTCCATTGCCAAAGTGCCATTGTCCAGTCTTGTCGGATCCTCCTGATAAACTCGCCAAATGCCCTCGTTGTTCCTATGTCTTCTGCTCATTTTGTAAGACTGTCTACCATGGTGTTGAACCGTGCCGATTCAAATCAAGTTAGTTATAAAAATTTACATATGACAAATAGTTATATTTAGTTGTAAACTTTTTACAAATTTAGATGATCGTAAGGAAGTGTATGACAAATATACAACCGGGACTTCGGAAGAAAAACAGCGTCTTGAAAAGGTTTATGGAAAGAAGCAATTGGGTTTACTAGTTCAGACAGTATTGTCAGAGAAGTGGGTGACTTCACGGAGTAAACCATGTCCACACTGTTCCGTTCCAATTGAGAAGTTCGAAGGCTGTAATAAAATGACATGCTTCAAATGCAACACATACTTCTGTTGGTTATGTTCCAACCCATTGGATTATCGGAATCCATGTAAAAAAGATTAGTCCACTAAAATATTGAAATTAAGATTATATTTATTCAATGTTAGGATTATGTTCTAGATTTTCATTTCAATGATCCGAATTCGATATGCTTCAATAATCTCTTCATGGTTCCTGAAGATGAGAATGAGGCTGATAATGACAGTGAAGAAGACTGGCTGGACTATTCCGAAGAATCTGATGCTGATTAGCACTCTGGAATTTTGGTTTGAGAATTACGATATACAACATTAACATAACAGAGCATAGTTATGAATTTAGAATTTTCAAAGCTGAACTTTTAGTTAATACTATAGGTTATTATGTGACATTTATTCGTATATTATTCATTTCAGTTTCGTTAAGGATAGACCAGGATCTGGCTTAATTCGATCTTACAATGGAGAAAGTTATCAGGGAAAAAAACAAACAAATACAGCATGTTTCAATAAAAAGGAAAAGCGAGAAAGTCGCTTTCTCTGAACTTTTCTCTAAACTTGACAGCCCGATTTTTCAGCCTCAGGCAACATTTTCGCCATTCGCGATAAGAGGTAACGGATTTGCGATGTAAATTCTTTGCAACGGGTGGGGGTTCTATTTAGTAGAAATCCGCACTACTACTGCCCGCAAAGCTTTGGTTATTCGTTGATAACCTTCTTTCATAATATAAACCAACTCAATAAGGACGCATAATATGAAATTGAAACTCATTTCTCATTTTACGCAATTTCAATTATAATTTAGCAAATTTTGAGTCTAAACTTTGATCTAGTTTGTTTATATAAATTTTAAGAAAATTTGTTTTTCTTTTTAGACAATATTTCCTCAATTTTTAAACAAGATTTTACTATCTCAGTCATAGGCTATGTTTTTAGCAAGTATAAATTCTAGAAGGCCTACTTCTTACTTGTAAAGTAAGAATGAGGAATATTTTCAAACCATTTCCAATTACTAGTAACAACAAATTATAAAATTTAGTTTACTTCTTACTGTCATCCCTTCCAATCATCTTTCCCTTTAATTTCATAATTTTATTCTCAAGTAAAATAAAATATATATTTTTCTCTTTTTTCTTTCCATATTTTGTAATGCTTAGTTTCCCCATCTTTCCGTTCCTTCAGAACTTTCCTATTAACATCCAAAAATTTTGGTTCCATAATTAATCGTAACACTTTTCATTTTTATAGGCAGTTCGAGCATTTTTTCTTTTTCGAAACCTAAAGGTAATTTCCCCAAATTTACGCTAATTACAATCAATATTCTCAACACTTTAAAGTACCATCCTCCAATTCTCACTTCAAGCTTACTGAATGAGAATTATGCACTTTTTTTTTTGCTTCGATGAAATGGAAATTTAAATTGTCACACACTTCGTCAGATAATTACTCTAGAATTCTATTGAGGTAAATTGTTACATAAAATTTTTACGCCTAAATTCATCACCACTATAATGTATGTACAAGAGCACCGAACCTGCTGTACAATAAAATTTTTTTTTTATAACTTCAACAGTGATTAGGGGTAAAAATGAATTTAAACAATTTTTTGGCGAACTTAAATCCACCTAAAATAATAGAAATATAGGTTAGGTGCAAGGTCCTTTGACAATGAATGAAAGAGGTTATTGATAAGCCTGTACCTCAAGAAAGAACACTGTGCAAAGTGAACCAAACTGAAGCACTTATTTACACGAATGACATACCAAGATGTAATAGTCATTCATTTGATCAACTTTGCTCTTTGGAGTACCGTTGTGAAAATTGATCTTCACGTCTAGAAATTACTAAAGTTAACACGGGTTCAAGTGACACACCTGTTCGATTTACTTCAAACTCGGCACAATCATAGGTCGTGAACTTCTAAGCATTGATCCTTGACCTCTAAAGGTCGTAGCAGTTTGATCCCATATTAACTTTGCCAACATCTGGAATCCAATAATCAATTTTCACAAAAGTACTCACAAGAGTAAAGTTGGTCATAATGTAGAGTATCGCCGATCGCATGACTCTTAACTCACGAGTAGACTTTCAAAATTTTTGTGTTTGATTCTGACTCTGACTCACTGAAATCAAAGCTAGGGAGTAAACTCATAAACTTGTGTGTTATGACTCAGCAGCAAGTAATGTTAAGTAACATGACGACTATCAACTCAGGAGTCAAAATCTGACTCACTCACCTATTTTTAAGGAGTCAAATAACGTAAAGAATCAGGAAGTCTTTTCAGTGAGTCATTGTCTTTGACTCTTGAGTAAAAATGAGTCATGCGATACTTTAGGCATATGAATGACTACACGATGGCATTATTGTCTTTCCTGGAAATTACTGATGCCACAATTTGGTTCACTTTGTGCAGTGTCCTTGTTCATAATAATAATAATTCCTACTTAACTGCTGTTTACAAACAGTTAAGGAGTGTTTCGAGGTAAGAAGTAACTTCTCAATAGTCGCTTGCTTTTTAAAGTCCAGAAACCTTCGGTTAGATCAGGAGAGATGAATAAAACAATAATAATTATTGAACAATGGAGTCCTACATTACAGGGTTAAATAATAATTACATTTTAGGTTAAAACTAACCTCANTTGGTTAGATCAGGAGAGATGAATAAAACAATAATTATTGAACAATGGAGTCCTACATTACAGGGTTAAATAATAATTACATTTTAGGTTAAAACTAACCTCACCTGTCGCCCATTTATATTCATTTACTAATAATATGTATAATAATTAAAATTAAAATTCAACCTATAAGGAGAGTCAACTTGCAAAATCATAATTTTAGTCTAAAGTTACATAATATTATCTCTACAAAAAAAATCCCGCTTTCTCTCTACTCTCAAAACACAATTTCTCGAAAACCTATTTCCCAAATATTCTCAAAGGTTCGTTCATCGTTCGCTCGCTTCATTTCGATTTTTTTTTTAGATAAAATTTTTTTTTCATCCATCCCAGGATTCACAACATCACAACAGAGAAGAGAAGGTTTACGGTATAACCTTGCTGGGATAAATTCGATGCATTGAGACTTTTTTCAAGCTAATTTGACATTTTTTGAGAAATGGACCAAATTAGACTTTTAGGTAATAATAACCCTTTTTCTATAAGAATGGATCAGTAATATTCAAAAATGAAAATCATCCAGTCAATTGTGTGTTTTTTTTTTTGTTCAGACTTTACAGAAAGCCTAATTTGAAAGATTTGGCATTGAATTTGTCCCAATAAAGTTACGTAGAGACAATTTCTAGTGCAGGTAGCCCCGACAAAATATGTTGGGGTTGGGAGAGACGTTAGCATTGATAAGTGTCAACTACCTGCATTAGAAAATGCATCAAAACCTTCCTTCCAGAAGAGGAAGTTTGAATCCATGCATTCCGTTTCCGCATTCATTGTTACATGTTGTACTTCATGAATCCTTTGGATTGATCCCTTGACCAGGAAGGTGGGGGTTGATTGGGGGGTCCAGTGTTGGGATTTGGATGCCCTTGACCGTCGCCCCCACCCCACCCCATGAACCCTGAACTATCACCTGGTTGCTGAGAACCTCCTGGTTGAGGTGGAGGGTTCCCATGACCGAAATTACTAGGGTGACTGAAACTCTGTGGTCCGTCAGACCCACCTTGGCCTCCTTGGATGTTTCCCACCAGTCCCCAGCCCGCCTATAAAGAATCTAAATATTACTTACTCAACTAGATATCAATTATTCATCAAAAATACAACATAAGTTCATCAGGTTGAATTAAATTAA
This sequence comes from Holacanthella duospinosa, assembly GCA_002738285.1. NCBI lineage: Eukaryota > Metazoa > Arthropoda > Collembola > Poduromorpha > Neanuridae > Holacanthella > Holacanthella duospinosa. The sequence continues at coordinate 50,592 of NIPM01000009.1, read as the reverse complement.
CTTTGAAGTCAATCGAGGTAGAAGACTAAACGTAAAGAATTGATTAGTTTGTTTTCCTTCGATTCAGGATCTAAAGTCTAGAGTTACCTGATTGAGTGCTGCTGCAACAATGGCAGGATTCATTTGCATTCCCAAATTTAGAGCACCGAGACCCATTGGGTTTGACAATCCTTGACCCCCTTGTGTCCCACCGGCTCCTCCACCCAATCCTAAAGTTTGAATATTTGGCATATCCACTCCACTTCTACCACCACCACTCCAACCCGTACCTTGTTGACCATAGTGTTGGCCATAACCGCCAGGGATTTTTGACACGTCACGTGGAGGCATCGCCGGCATTAGTTCACCTTCAAAAGCAAACTCCGCTGTCAAAATTTCAACCCAGACATCTTTTACTGCATACCTCTGTAGGCATACTGATGAGTGGGCTGCGGTCGACTCTGATCAGCTTTAGGTGCAGCATTGGAAACATGGACGGAGACACCCTTCACCTAAGAATTCATAAGAATTATTTTGTTAAGTTATACGAATTTGAACCCATAATAATCAAGTTACAATGTGATCCTCTCCACAAAGTGTCTGAGCGACTTCTGCCTCCAAAAATGTGACAAAGGCAAACGCTCGAAATGGTTTAGGAATAAAAACATCCGTCACTTCACCATACTTTGAGAAGTACTCACGTAGATCTTCAGCTGCGATGTCTTCCGTGCATCGTCCAACAAACACTTTCGCAGGCACGTGAGACTGTTGCGATTCCTGGAAATATAAAAGTCACATTCACTTTGACATTTCCCTCCGTTAGACCAATCATCTTCCTCAAGATCTTCCTTACTTTGGAATTAGGGATTTTAACATCACACCATCGTCCTTCTATTAAATGACGTTGTGATAAAACTCTCAGTTGAGACTCGTAACTTGCAAATCTTATAAATCCAAATCCTTTGGATTGGCCTGTTTTTACATCCTTCTTCACCTAAATTCAAAAGTAACAAAACTTAACAAGGAACAGTTTGGTTAGATTTATGTGTTACAATTTGCATACCTGTGCCATTAAAACTTCCCCAAACGGTTCAAAATATTCCCTTAATTGTTGTTCAGATGTCTTCCAAGGGAGTCCAAGCACTATCAAATCAGAGCATTTGTTTTTACTCGAATTCTCAAATCGTTTAGATTTGGCTGTTGAGTTTTCCAAATAGTCATCAGATTTTCTCTTGTTCTCAGCTGTAATATTCAGAAATGAAAATATTACTAAACTAATAATTAACTCAAAATTAAATTGTAAGAATGAGTTATGGGTTTTAGCTTATGATGGCAAGGTAAAACATTCATACACAACACATTCATTAGGTATTTGTTAATTTTGGCAAACTGACATAAAAAATTGACTTACAAATCGGCATGCGTTCATTTCGTGTTCCTACTACTCTCGCTGCAAAAAGGAAGTTAAAATTCATCATTCATAATTCATTTATCAATCTTAAGTTGAGTGCAATTGAATTATTTGTAAAAATTTGAAAAAAAATACAGTGAGCATCGACTATGATGACTCCGGATATAATAAACCCACAGCTATCATGGCGGTTGTACTCTAACGCCATCTAGCGCTCAAAGATAAGCCTCACGTTTACGCGTTTGCGCTTTGCCTTAAAAAAAAAGCTTTTATGGGAAAGTATATGGAAAATTCTGTAGAATTTAATATCTTTTCGAAAATTAGGTTTCAACCTTAAATTCATTTTAAAAGTAGGTGTGGTAGGCATACTCCAAGATGGACNATCTTTTCGAAAATTAGGTTTCAACCTTAAATTCATTTTAAAAGTAGGTGTGGTAGGCATACTCCAAGATGGACTAATATAATTTAATCATGTGTTTTGATCAATAAAATTCTTTAAAAATATACGCTTCATCCTGAAAACACATGCATTCAATACACAGTCAGCTGTCAACCATGCGTTGGATTAAACCTAAACANATCTTTTCGAAAATTAGGTTTCAACCTTAAATTCATTTTAAAAGTAGGTGTGGTAGGCATACTCCAAGATGGACAAATATAATTTAATCATGTGTTTTGATCAATAAAATTCTTTAAAAATAAACGCTTCATCCTGAAAACACATGCATTCAATACACAGTCAGCTGTCAACCATGCGTTGGATTAAACCTAAACAAAAAAAAAATCTTACGTTATTAAATATTAGGGAGCAAAAAACAGTACGTAAGCAATATTTTCAAATTATGATGAAATTATATTGATGCTAAGAATCATCCATGACACCGTATTCAGGAAAATTTAACTAAAATTTTTTTTTCTGTTTTTGCTCTGACAAGACGAACCTTTCGGAAAGACGCAGTGGTAGACATTATTTCCCCAACCACCATCTGGAGGATGAAAACGTCCATCAACCAATCGAACGCCTCTCATTACACCAGAATCGGGATTTCTAAATTTGAGTCCCGAGGTCCCTGGAAATTGGGCTGCCAATGTAGACAGGAGTAAACTGCTATCTTCTTCAGTAGGTACCTCTATAGGTTCTTCACCTTCGTCTTCTGCAACTTGTAGATAGGTAGACATTTTCTTCTCTATCATTTATCTTCACAGGATTACTTAAGGAGCTCAGTGATGAGAAACTATGACTAAATGACCAGCACAGAGTAATAACTGATGTCTTCGTTTAGAAAAATTTAGACTTGGTGGACACACACACACGAGAGCAAGAGTTTAGTAGTTAAGATAGATACTACAAGTCTTCATAAATTACAAATCGTCACCTGAAATAAAATAAACATGAAAGAATTTATAAATTTTTTATTTCAATCCCAAACTGTTTTATAGTTTTATATTTATATTCCTTCGTTTTTCAAGCATAGAGTTGAAGAAAAGAAGATGGTGCCAAGGTTTTTAAGAAGTTGTTCAAAATCAATTTACAAAGTGTATAAAATTTCGAAAAGGAGTTAAAATAATTCCTTTATGATCTGTGGATAATATTTGAAGGAGGAGTTAACCCAGTTGGCGCTAAACCAATAAGCATCAAGATTACAAAGCAGCTGATGTGGCAAAGTTGATTTTCTTACTTTCATCTTTAACTCTATGAGTAATGAATAATGAGTATAAAAGACTAACTGACCGAATGTGAATACCATGTCGAAAGATCATGAGGTCAGAGATTTCAAGATTCCAATTATCCCAGAGTTCCAAAGGTCCACTCATTCATTCATAATTCCAACCAAAGTAAATGAACTCACTCTTGAGGATTTGGATCAAGTTTCCAGTCACTCCGTCACGTACATACAAATACAATCCAGTCAGACAGTAGGAAATTAAACTAAAATAAATAGAATTTATATAATTAAACCTAAATTATAAATTAAACACAGGCAATCCAACTCCAACAACACAGCCTCACAGTCACAGTCACAGTCACAGTCACTGCACTCACTCGCCATATTTTATCTTCCCTAATAAAAAAAACCCTCCTCACAAACCAAAAAAAGTCCCAAACTTCCTTTATCATCAACTTCACTATTCATTACAGTGAGGGAGAATCAAGGGATTACATACCCATTTATCATCAATCTAACATAACCTACATCTAACTACAACTAACCAATCTTCACTCAATATAGATCACTTATTAATCCATTTATTTGGAATTTGACCAATNTGAATTCCTTAGTAATAATAATAAATAGATAGATCAATTATTAATCCATTTATTTGGAATTTGACCAACTAAATCCAAACTTTAGGCTCTTCCCAATCAAAAAAACTCATTCAAAATAGAGACTTTAATATTACATTCATTTACACATTAAATTCTTCTCTGATTTTTCCTGTTAGAAATTTATAAATTCAATATAAAGGTAAGAGAGGCTGTAACCCATGATAAAGAGAAGGGAAAAGCCACGATTACTGACTAATAAGTGTTAACATTTGCGAGAATGAAACGATTATCCTTCCAACTTGCTAACCCACTGGATTTTACAAGTCCAAGTCAGACGATTTTGTTAGGGGATGAAGTGGTAAGCTTAGACAAAGAAATTTACTTGTATTGTTTAGTAGGATGAGGCTTTTAGCTATTACCTTAAACTTAAGTTGCATGAGTAATTAAATTGTAATCACAGGGACAAAAAATAATCAACGCAGAAATTCAATGTTCAGTTTAAAAATTGTAATGGTTGTTTAGTTAGAGCGAACATGCCATTTGTTGTTTCTAATTCTCAATGGAAATTACCTTTAACTATGAGAATAATTGTCAGAGCTATACCTTATGTATTCTATAATTATCATAGGATATATAACATAAAATTACCTGCTCTTAATCAAGTCATTAGGTGTAACAGTTAGCATCAGGAGCAATACCAGTACCTGTATCCTGGAGCAATGCTTCTAAAATCTCTCCGATTTCCCTTACTGCAGAATCATATACAAACAAAAAACACAAAACAAACAAACTCTTTTCTTTTTCAATAAACTGTCAACTTCAAAAGATTCAAACTCACCTCGTCAATATTAAATTATTATACTAGTTTTCCATCCACATTTATAAATTACTGAATNAGATTCAAACTCACCTCGTCAATATTAAATTATTATACTAGTTTTCCATCCACATTTATAAATTACTGAATAAAGCAGGCTAAACTTTGATTTAGTTCTGTGAGAGTAGTATTTTTATTGTAAATTATAAAATTAAAATGCTGAAATATTTCATTGTTTACACTGACGAGAGGTTGGACTCGAAATTAAACTCATATTTTGTTCAAGAGACCACTTTTACACAATGCCTAAATTCAAATTTGAAAACCGGGAAATTTTTGAAGTAGTTAGTTATTCAGTATCTTTTTTTTTTCTGACCACTGGTCGAGGTTTCCTATGACTCCATTGACTCGTCGACTCGTCGACTCGAGCCAATCAGAAACCCCTATTAAGAATATTTCTACTCAGAATTACATTATCAGAAGAAAAAGAAATATTGCTGAAATGAATTAGAATTTAAAGGATTCGTGTATTCATGTGATTTTGTTTTATATGAATTAAGTTTTCACGAAGTTCTCAGTGAAAATGAAAAAAAGGAGGAAGTGAAGTTTTCACCACAAGATTAATTGGGATGTGTTTTCTACACAAGTTGGTATTGTGAGAAACCTTCACACTCTCCACACTCCTTCTTCTTTTTCATTCTAGTGATGAAGATTCGTAAAGATTTGGATTAACAATTTTTAGAGAAAGTGGAGAAAACGGTTGTGGGAATTGTTGGGATATAGTGTATTTTTGTTTAGGTTCAAGNCTTCTTTTTGATTCTAGTGATGAAGATTCGTAAAGATTTGGATAATAATTACAATTTTTAGAGAAAGTGGAGAAAACGGTTGTGGGAATTGTTGGGATATAGTGTATTTTTGTTTAGGTTCAAGTCTTTGTCCAAATTTAAATTAAAAGGCTATTCTTCATACCGGAAATCTCAAACCCGACAAAAATTCCAACCGGGGTTGAAGGCTCCAGACTGCCTATAGTGACAAAACCGTCAGTGCGTGCGGGTTCATTATTGAGTGAGCATAGGTGTAACTTCACCGAAACCGAAAAATAATATTAAATTTAGTTTCGGTTTAGGTTTCGATACGAAAATCTTAAATCGGTTTCGGTAAAGACCATAAGCTATTACTACTAGTTTCCCTTACCTCAATCGTTACCAAAAACTACGGTTCGTTTTTGGTTTCATTTGATAGCAAAACAAGATTGGTTTCGGATTCAATTTTCGTTTCGGTTTGAATTTCATTGTTTCGGTTCATCAAATATTAATTAGTTAAATAAGTGGACCTTAGGTTATAACAACCACTGATTAAATTTAACTTAATGGGTCGCATATATAAGCAAAGGACCTAATGTACAACTTCTCATTGATACTTGACGTCATAAATTATGAACTTTTAGTTAATGATAGCCCCTTTTGGTTAACTTTCAACGAAAAAATAAAAAGAATTTAGTAAATATTAGCATTCCGTAACACTATTATACTTTTGGCCTACCAGTATCCACTGCCAGATATTATTTCCTTGAAATTTGTAATATTACATATTTGTGTTATTCTTGATTATATTCAGTGGCGACACGTAATTACTCCTACTTCATGGATAAAGGAATTAAATTTGTAGTTGAAAACCAAATATTAAATTGTAAATTTTTGATTATTGAAATGAAATGTTGGGTTTAAAAGTTTGGCATCAGCTTGGCCAACTAAAATAGACTTTGGGTTCAATTTGGGTGGATTTGAAATATAAGTTTAGGTTTCAATATTGAAAAAAACTTGTAAAGGTAGTTTCGGTTTTAGAAATTATTGGTAAAAAGTTTCGTTTATCAAAAAAGAGTCAAAGGTTCGGTTCGGGTTTCATTAAGTTTACATCTGTGCGAAGAAGTCAATGAACGGAGGAATATTGACAAATTGAGAGTTGAAGAAATGGAATTTCAATTCAAACAGGAACATAACGCACAAAGCTGATTACTTAAGGAATTTCGACCCACTCCGCTAGTAGTGTGTTCTCTCCCTTAAATTTTTTATAAATCTCCAGTGTCTTTACACTATATCCTGATTTATATTCTTAACTGTTTCAACTAGTCTTATTGGATGGAGGATTCCGGAATAGAACAAACCGTAAGAATTTCTTTAGAAATAGAAAATTTGAAGTAAATAGGGTCCTAGTCGGATTAACCCAAGAACCTTATCCTTTACTAACTTTAAACCTAATATTTCTATTCCAGGGGTTTTCTATCAAGTTGCCAAAAACAAAAAACCTTATTCGGAAGTCAATAAATAAGAATGGGAGATCTGGATATATGACAGATTCACTAAGAATGAAATTCAACAAGATGGCAATCGAACATTACCAAGAACCAATTGAGACAGCAAAGCTGAGACATCGACTCTATCAAGAACATTGGGTCAAGTTCAAATCTATGATAAAGGTGACACAAGATGGTATATTTTGGATAGTGAATTTATTCAGTGAGGTGACCAAAGTATCTTGACAAGTTTCTTTTAAGTTTAAAACTTTATATATTTTAGAACCTAGAGGAAGAATGGCATGAGGAGTTGGTTCGAACTGTCCTGACATTTATCAGGGACAATGGTATTAGTGAACAGAAATGCGAGAGGCGAACAGATATCCCAATTGGAATTCTCGTCACTGGTATGTTTGAAATTTATTCAACGATTTACTAACTCTGACTACGATAATGCGGCCGTATATTGACAGCAGAAGTACGGTATAGAAACTCTTAGCCTGTTAACACCAAAGCGGTACTAAGGCCAAAAACTTTCTATAAAAAGTTAAACTTATTAGATTTTTGAGAAAAAAAAAAGTACGATAAAACAGGATTAAAGAGCTCTGTTAGAAAGTTAAAATTGAATACCGCCGCGACTATAAATTAGAAAAAATTCACTGTATTCTCTTCTTTCGCTATTTAGATTCGAATTCAGATGTACTGGAAACAATTGTGCGTGAAGCCACATATTGTATGGATTTGGCAGTAGCAAAAGTGTCTTCCAATAAGTGCCCAAACGTAAAAACCGCTTTTCAAAATATAGCGAAGCAGTTGATACAAAGCAACCCGAACGTAAGTTTCAATTTTGACACTCGAGTACGTTAAAGTTTTTTTTTTTTTTTTTTTTTATAAGTTTTACAGTAAATTTCCTTAAAATCTTCCAATGAGAGGTTAAATTTGTTACGTGAAGAATCACTGAATGAGAAAGTTTGAATAACCGAACCAGTAGTGATTTGGTTGTAACGATTCCTCTTTCTCCTAGGTAGGTTTTAAAAAAAATTTACTTTATTGTTGTAGTTTTAAAATTAGGTTAGTCGATTCCTTGGAGAAACGCAGAACGATGATATAGAAGAAAACCTTGAGGACACGAGGGATGAAGTGGATTGTCCTAAGAATCGACATCTCAGTATCTATGATCTCAATTTTTGGCATAGTTTGAAGTGTCCTACTACCTCCGTTGTATTAATTTTCGAGGACATCGATGTATTCCCTGAGAATGTCATCAAGAACTTGCTCATTCTGCTTAGGTAAAAATCAGTTCTCTTTCACTAAAAAAAACCCAAGTAGTTTAGAACCTAAGAACGTGGAACAGTGAACTACTTGTAGCGGTTGTGGAGGAGGTCTTGTATTGTGTTTTCAGCATACCACTTATATATTTATTTTTATCAGTCATCTCAACTTTCAATTTATTTTACTACTGGGGATTAAATCAGTAGCTGGTTTCGGATCACTCAACAAATACATGCCGTCGGATCTCAAAGGATTTTGCAAGTTTGAACTTTTCTCTAATGTGAATCCCAAAAATGGACTTGATACGTTCATGAATCAGGTTAGAGTGAATTTATGCAACACCTTAATGATGAAAGCAATAATAATTAATTTTTGTTGACAGGCCCTTTTGAACTTGAACTTTGCATTCTTATTGAGTGGTGAGACAGTGAATCTAATGAAAAATTATTTTGATCATAATCACTTTTCTATTAGTCGACTTCTCCAGGCGTGTCAAGTAAATCCATTATTATTCCTCATATACCTTAGCATTTAACAAATTTGATATTAATTTTTATAGTTTTGCCTAATGGAACATTTTCGAAAACCGGAATCAGTATTATGTTACTCGAATTTATCTGACCTCTGGGCATCTGATCATTTAGGGGAAATTAAAGAGGCTGACCTTCGTGCGACGTTAGAATTCATACCGAATTTCTCAAATTTGAAGATACTTGACACTAAAATGTCTAGATCACCTAGGAAAAGTCCAATCAAGAAACCCAAGGCTCATCTTCTTGACTTTGAAGAAACTAAAGTAATGAAATCTCTTTGCTCTTCGGTATTTTACACATTCGAAAAGATCGAACCTTTGGTTTATGTATTTTGACGTGATTTTGAAATTCGCAAAGTGGAACTTATGCCATTATAACGACAACATTCTATGTATGCATAGTTTGTCCATTAGGGGCCATGAAGTGGTTTTTCAAATGGCGTGGGATTGTCTTGAAAATTTGAAATTTGCACACTCAAGAACATTGCTTTAGAACGTTTGCATGATTTCAAGTAAACCAAACAGCATGTTAGGTTAGGTACCACTAATAATGCTAATTTCATGGCGTACTAGCGGACAAAGTAGAAATAAAATGTTGGAATTGACAAAAGTTTCACTACTAAACCTCATCAATAACATATCAAACTTTGAGTGATTTTAATAGGAGATTAAAATACATAAGTCACCCCCACCTTTTCATTTGTTGATTTATATTTTAACATAATTTAATTGTGTTTTGATGCTCCTTGGTTAATTACAGAAAGAAGTTCAACATCACCTCAAAAAATGTTACAGTGAAGTAGTTGAATGGTATGAAAGTTTTATTTTCTTCTTTGAAATGGGGAAAAACCTTCCCGAGGCTCCAATAGGCAAAACTGTAAGACTAGACTAAATCATTATGAATTAATTTTTACCAATAGTAATTGAATTTGTATTTTTCAGAAACATGAACTATACATTTCTGCATTCAACGGAAGTCTACACAAATGTGATGAAGAGCTTGACATACCAATAAGCCCATTCGATAGGGTACTAAAATTTGTCCAACATTTTTCAATGGTGGAATTGGAGAAACGTGTCGGAAATGTCTTGTTTTCGTTGAAAGGTAATCAATCCTACTTCAAAGAAAAAAAAANGGAATTGGAGAAACGTGTCGGAAATGTCTTGTTTTCGTTGAAAGGTAATCAATCCTACTTCAAAGAAAAAAAAATTTTTTAAATCATTTCTCTAAAATTGAATTATTTTATGTTTCAGCTTTCCACGATGCCAACTCGNGGAATTGGAGAAACGTGTCGGAAATGTCTTGTTTTCGTTGAAAGGTAATCAATCCTACTTCAAAGAAAAAAAAAATTTTTTAAATCATTTCTCTAAAATTGAATTATTTTATGTTTCAGCTTTCCACGATGCCAACTCGNGAAAAAAAAATTTTTTAAATCATTTCTCTAAAATTGAATTATTTTATGTTTCAGCTTTCCACGATGCCAACTCGAATAATAAGTTAGTTGAACTGAGAGTAGATGTAGGGCTTCGTATGCAGGTACTCAAATACTTCAACGCAATTGGCCAAGCTATACTAACGGATCAAATTACACAAGAAAATGTGGAAGTGATTGGTTCAGAACAAATTGATCAAGCTTCAGAAGAACCATCAAAAACACGAAAGCTAAGGTCAAAATCTATGAAACTCACAACGTTACAAGAGGTTAGTTAACATTTACTTCCAACCCTATTAAAATAATTTGAGATTGAGTTTGTTAATTATTCTAACAGAATTTAATGAAGAAAATTCAAGCAAAGAAAGTCCAAGTAGCACCAGCCTTTGTTAAAGTAAGGGACAGTATTGCTCTGTTCCTTTCAAATTCTATTCGACAGAACCTTAAGGATCTTTCAGGGACTCCATTTATCCAAATTTTCACTTCCACTGATCCAGAGGCACTCCGGAATCAATTGATCCCAAATGTTGAGAAAAAAATTCATCTCGCTCTGTCGTCGCCAGTTCACTATTTACACGTAATAGAAAGTATCATCAGTATTGTTGTGACTATTGTTCTCAATTGATCTTCCATATTAATTTTTCTAGTGTAAATGTTGCGAGGATGTGTGCGACAACATGAATGGTGCGAAACTTCCTGATACCTCAATAATATACAAAATTGTTCTAGAACAAGCTAATCACATCATTGATTTGAATGACCTCTTCCAAGTAAGTTTTCACATCTTTATGAATCAAATAGAATTTCAACTAATCTGGTATTTTTAGTCATTCAGAGCCTTCAATGAACCAGTAGTAAGGAATAAGAGGAAAACAAATTCAAAAAAGAACAAAAATGAAGAGGATGAATACATGTAAGTTTGGTAGACTATCCGAATTTCTAAAATTGTTGAGAAATAACATTTCTGGAATTTATATTTGGTTCAGAATACGATTTGGACAAGCAATCGATGAACTAGAGTTCCTTGGTATCATCGAACGATCCATAAGGAAACCAGACGAAGCTAAAAAACTAACTTGGATGTTTTCCTAATACTCAGCGGCAGTTACTTCCAAGGTTCAGAATTCAGTGATGACGGTAATAACTCATTGATGAGAACAAAATTATACTGTATCACTGGCTTTTTTTTTAATTTTCATTATCCATGAGTAGAGCAACAAAGTAAAAAATATTCAATAAAACTCATGTCCATTTCACATAGAGAGATTAGGAAAACAACTGTTAATAGTAAACTCTTTACATAAGAGTACTAGCCAAACTCTTTTACCCTCCTCACGAACTTTCTCCAAACTAGGGAAAAGGTAGCCAAGACAAACATGGAAACAAGTAACAAGATGTAAAAATCAGCCAAAATTATTTTATAATTTTAGAATCATGAATTATATTTCCAATTATCCAGACTCAATTCTTGACTTCCCGTAGCTCGTTTTTGGAGAAAGTGTCCATAACATGGGTGAAAAATTTGGCTACCCCTCTATTGAACACAAACCATCAACTTAAAAATTGTATAATTTTCTCCCTATTCTAGGTAGAAAGAAAACCAGTAGAATTTCTCATCTAAATTAAATAGTTTCTCCCTTTCCAAATACCTTATTTCTCTATGTGGACTTTGAGAATTAACTTTGTGATATTGATTAAGCTGTAGAATGAAACGAAAACAGGAAAACTTTAAAAAAAAACAAAGTTTTCTAAGGTACATTTTTTTCTTGATAACTTTTCTTATAAAGAAATAAAAATAAAATTATCCCGTATTCTGTTTTGTGTAGGTATGAAAAATATCTTCTTTGTCTACATGGAAAGACTTCTGTTGAGCTAATTAAGATTTAACTAAAATTGGAATTAAGAGGTTAAGCAATAGGAAGGGAGAGGGATTGAAGATGTTTAGCAATTGGAATGCTTTCAACGTATCTTTTAGTTCTGTTTACCAATAGTACACTTATACAATGCCATCAAAATTTTTACTCCAGTTATAATTTACTNGGGATGTTTAGCAATTGGAATGCTTTCAACATATCTTTTAGTTCTGTTTACCAATAGTACACTTATACAATGCCATCAAAATTTTTACTCCAGTTATAATTTACTCTTGGTCCATGTTTTTTGAATTTGATGGAGAAAGTCCTTAAATAATAACTTTTCCTTCCTGATAATATCTATTCTGAAAGAATATTGAAAAGTAGTGAGATTCGTTGAAAAAATCAGATAAAGATTCAATTTTTCAACCCGTTTCATTACTTTTCACTCTTCTTTCATAAAATTATATCATTTGTACCGAAAAAAATTGATCAACTACAAGAAATTGGGGAAAAAAATATTACTAAAAACTTTCTCCAGTAAATTACATGGACCAAACGTAAGCTCTCACTCCAGTAATAATTTTTCCCGCACTGTACTCTGTTGTAAAGAGTCCTTCAAGTGTAACATTGTCATAATTCAGTTATTATTTCACAGCCTGTCAATCGTAAGAAACTTAGCAACTGCCTCTTTTGTAATTAAGTAAAGTTTTCTTTTTGTGTGTTTGTTAAATCTGCACCGTTTGTGATATTTTGAGTACCGTTCAGTTCCATCAGTAGCACCAGTTAAGTTTTCAACAGTACGCGCTTTCTTGTCTTTTAGTTGAGGTTTTGTTTTTACCAGTTGTATAGTAAATTTCCCAAGTAAGTGATACAGTAAATCTTTGGAATTTGTAGTAAACCGTCACCAGTACAAAAAAAAAAAGTTGACCTCTGACCCGAAATCTCCCAACTATATAGTAAAACTGTTCAACCAGTTGTAAATGTTTCCCATGTCCAGTAATCTGTACAATTACTTACCTTTTTATATTTTTATAATTAATTGTCACTCTAGTTAAATCACTCGGTTTGTTCTCTATAAATCATAGTCATTTTCTCATCTTCCAATAAATTAATTAAAACAATCCCCACATTTTTACCAATTTTCAAACTAATAACTTTTTAATTAAGATAAAAGTCCTTTTCTTAAGTTAAGTCTACTAAATAAGTGAAAAGAAACATTATTTCATCCACTAAAAATCAATTGAGTTTTTTTCTCTCAATTTACCTTTCCTAATTAACAGCTTAAAATAAGCTTCTTCAAAATTAAACCAAATAGCAAATAAACCAAAACCATTAGGTTTGGTTCAACAGAAAGATACATTTGCCTCATGCTTTTTGCTAGCGAAAGGGTAAAAAAAAAATGAAAAATTCAACTCCAAAAAAAGTTTTTTCGGAAAAAGTTATTTTCTTTCCGGAAAAAGTTTTCTTCTCGGAGAAAGTTACCTTTTCTCGGAAAAAGTTTTCTTCTCGGAGAAAGTTACCTTTCTTTTCTCGGAGAAAGTTACCTTTTCTCGGAAAAAGTTTTGTTTTCTCGGAAAAAGTTTTCTTTTCTCCAAAAAAGTTTTCTTTACTCGCAAAAGTTTCCTTTTCTCAGCAAGTTTTCTTTTCNCGGAGAAAGTTACCTTTTCTCGGAAAAAGTTTTCTTGTCGGAGAAAGTTACCTTTTCTCGGAAAAAGTTTTCTTTTCTCGGAAAAGTTTTCATTTCTCGGAAAAAGTTTTCTTTTCTCCAAAAAAGTTTTCTTTTCTCCAAAAAAGTTTTCTTTACTCGCAAAAGTTTCCTTTTCTCAGCAAGTTTTCTTTTCTNAAAAAGTTTTCTTTTCTCCAAAAAAGTTTTCTTTACTCGCAAAAGTTTCCTTTTCTCAGCAAGTTTTCTTTTCTCGGAAAAAGTTTTTTTTCTCTCCAAAAAAGTTTTCTTTTCTCCGAAAGTTTCCTTTTCTCGGAAAGTTTTGTCAGTTTCGGAAATATCATGCAAAGATAGAGGAGAATTTTTAAAATCAAGTCCATTACAAAAAAAAAAGTTATAATTTTTTTGAAATTTGGAAAATTTATTTGTGACGATGTACTTAGGTGGACTGGATGTCTGAAAATAATGTCACGAAATGATAATTTAAGAAATATTGACATATAATTTTCTTTTTGGAAAAACTTTCTCCAGCAAAAAGCATGTAAAAAGTATGTAATGTGATGATGAAGCAAGCCCTAAATGGTTTGACTGTGGAACAATAAGATGATTACTCCTTTAAATACCGATTATGACTCTTTAGATGATGGAAAAAAATTACGTTAAATTCACTATCTAAAGATTAAATTCTTTACAAACTAAATGTTTATGGTGTTAGATTTGATATTTTTATCACCAATTTCAGAACATGATCAAATAAAAGAAATAAAACTAAAAAATTCCGTTAAAAAAAATTTTCTTTAGACGTTCTCATAATTCTCTAAAGGAAGCTTACTGTCAAGCTATTTCCTGCTATTTTTTTTCCATATTTCAAGCATAATTATTACTGTATAGCAGGTTTGAAGTTATTAATCGATCGTACCGGATGTTCTGGTCCATTGTTTAAAAAAAAAGTTTTTTTTGGTAGTGATGTTCAGAATCAAGTCCAGGTCAAAATCTCAGGAGTTTATCCGTATAATCAACTTGGTGTCGTTTTGGTGTTCATGTCCGACCGTCCTTTCGTTGTGTAATTATAAGGAATATGAGGATTTGAGGATGGACACAATTGCAAGGAAGAAGGATTATTAGACAGCTAAATATTACTTAATTCTTACTGTCTAAATCTCATCTTTTAAACTATCAGGATTTATCATTTATCGGGACTTTTCATTTAAAGAAGGATAGGGAATGGATGTAATGGTTTGGGATATTGGGAGGTCATTGGACATGGAATGATTAGAATACAATTAACTCGGATTCGTAGATCCATCATCTAAAGACAAACAAACAAAACAATTATTAAAAAAAAGACATCACAAGCTTCCATTCATCTAAATACTACAAGTAACTTAACAACTAGCAGTACCTATTGAACTTACACTAAATTTTACCTCTTTCTGGCCACATATTCAAAATCTCATCTTCTATTTTTGCCACTACCATTTGAACATTATATATATTTTTTTGCATTGGACGTAATAGGGATTTTCAGAACAAAAATATCTAAAAGACTACTATACTTGACTTGTAAATTTTTTTGATCTTCTTATCCCTT
The DNA here is from genome assembly GCA_002738285.1 of Holacanthella duospinosa. Classification (NCBI taxonomy): domain Eukaryota; kingdom Metazoa; phylum Arthropoda; class Collembola; order Poduromorpha; family Neanuridae; genus Holacanthella; species Holacanthella duospinosa. The sequence goes on along the minus strand of NIPM01000009.1, from coordinate 35,476 downwards.
CCCATTCCAACTTTACAAAGAACTTTTCTATTTAGCCTCTTTTAAAACTCCTCAAACGTCTTTACATAAAATTTCAAACATTGAAGGCCATTACGTTTATTAAAGCTTTGAGAAATCACAGAATGTTAAGTAAAAAAAAAATTAAAACAAAGTTGAGCATTATTTAAAAAAAAATTGTTTCAAAAGAGATTCAGTATAGAAATTTTTTGGACGGATGAGGAGAAAAATTATCTTTTTTAAATTACTGAGGTATTATATTGCATTTTGCTCTATAGCTTAAGAACCTAAACTGTGACCCATTTTGATCTTATCTCAGGCACCATTTCAATTTGAAGACACTGGAAAATTCTTAACTCATTTCTATAACTATTATAAATCATTATCATTATCATTATCATCATTCTGAGATTATTAAAATCTCATTCCGTCGATTCCATTTCGACTCATTCTGTTTTGGCTCCTAAGAATCAAAGTGAGGAATTCTTTTTGTAACACTTTCTTTTTGAAATTAATATCCTAGAAATGAGAACACAAATGAGTTAAACTTTGGAATAAGAAAAAAAAGTACAAACCTCTGGAAATTTCTTTGTTAAATATTTTGGTTGAATGGCTTTTCATCCATGGATTCGGAATTTGTGTCAATACGAAGACGCTTACATTTTTGGTCAGCAGAATGATTGGAAGGAGTACTTCCAGTACTTCCACCTTTGTGATCCTGTGGCTCTGCATGAAATACTTTCAGTCGCATCCCACATACTTCTTGTCCATGAAGAACCTGTCTCATAAATTCCTTCAATTACTATCAATTTTTTTATAATAAGTTAATGATATCTTACACTTTTCGACTCATCGGCTGACGCCTTATTCGCATATTTAGCGTAGCCAAAATTTTTTCCATTGAGCATAAATATGTCAATTAGACTGCCAAATCTTCCAAAAACGTCTTTAAGTGCATAAAGTTGAGGGGGGCTCGGATGGCACACAACAAATAGTCTAAAATAGGACAGAAATAGAAGACAAAGTAAATAATATACATGCCTTTATCATTAGAGAACTATTCCTGACTTAAACTTGAGTTTGACATATGAATTCTGATTATAAAGTTATAATTACAAATTACTTGTTTTTTTTTTATAATTGCAAAAAATAATGATTTAATGGCTCTTTCAAGCCTTGAGAGGGAACTTGTTCTCTGTCAATAATCAATCAATCATAAGTCATGCTCATGAGTTGTTATTTCACATATTTTTGAGTTTGGAATAGTTCTCTACTGTTGTAAAGTTTCTAAAGTTGTACCTTTCCATGACGACTGAGTCCATAGGAGCCAATGGCTGAGGTGCAGGAAGCTTGACAGAACAATAGGAAGGATCATAGGATTCTCCGAGAGCAGGCGCTGGTGGTTGAAACGAACTCAGATGGTGTGCCTGGATTAGTGACTGTGCTTGAGCAAACGTTTCGGAAATACGGGCCAAATCCGTGAGAGGAGGTGTCCGTCCTCCCTGTGGAACCAACTGTCCACTTTGTACTCCTCCGTTGTGAGTCACACTATACCGTGAGACTGGTGGTCCAAGTAAAGATGCTGAAATTAAGAATAATTAAACCAGACTCATTTTGTATATGTTTCGTTTCATCTTCTACTCCATCAGCTATACCAATTTAGTTAAGCGAATTTGTGAGTTTTGTGATTCTGGTTTCATTCAATTTTTGAACAAATCGAAATTGAAACTGGACCTAGAAAACTGTCTTAAACTTAAGAACATTATCAAAAATATCTCGTCACCTGCTGTACGTTCTGCAGAATGAGTTTCAAATTTGACTATTAGTCGATTCCCAGGAGGATACTCAAACCCATGGAGTTTCTCCTTGGCGTAGGCTGCGGACTGTGGGGAGTTGTAGACGACGGAAGCAAAACATTGTCGGGATTTAGGGTCATGTCTGACTGGAAATTTATCAAACAAAAGAGTTGTTAATTTATATAATTTCTATTATTAACTTGTCTATATTATGTTTCTTTTCTTGTATTACCGTTACAGTAGTCCAGTCCAGGAAAGAAGTCACATAGTCTCCAAAGTTGGTCTTGGTTCAAACTCCCATGGGCCACAATGGTTATAAATGATGAATTCGAAGGGGCTGGGACATGGACTGGACTTGAGTGCTGATGTTGGATGGGCATGTGACTGTGTTGGTCATGGTGGTTCATTATTTGAGGGTAGCCATCAATCACACTGTATTCGTGCGAATCGTCTGGAAGAAAAGGAACCAATTGCTTCCTGCCAAAACAGATTTATTCGAAATTCTTCTTTGCGGGTGAACGAACAAAATTCAAATTGGTGCGCAAATTCTGGGACAATCGCTTGCAGCCAGACAGAGTACGTACTGTCTCATGATTTACAATGCAAAATTGAACATAATGACTCAATTCTAATTCTGATTCTGACAGTTGGTCAAATTGAGGTTTTTTTTGTTGCACAAACAAAAATAGTAAAATTTTACAACAAAAAAAAAAAAAAATTACAGCGCGACTGGATGGTGAGATTCTTACATACGCCAAATTTCTGACTTTTTGTCATTCAATAACCTGCTATTAATATTATTGGTGGGAGTAGGGTAATTTTAGATTATTTGTTGTTACTCCGCTAAGCAAAGCGACGACAAATGGTCTCCATTGACCCTGGGTGGGAGTAAGGCAATGGTGGTCGATGAACTCTGGGTAATCTTAATGTCTTTTAGGTTCCTAATATCTTAAATTTGAAAATCCCGCTAGATTATTTCAAAAACTTAGCACATTTAGGTTTAAAAAGAGCATCAGACACCACTGCACTGGCTTATAATTCTCAACAGATTTCCTTAAATTTAGAAACTCACATGGACCAGTAGTTGAGCCGTGAGCACTACTGTATCTATCATCTCCGTGTTGTTTCTGTGGTCTAGGATCGGCAAACTTTGGTTTAAAGCTTCGGTCACAACCTTCGTAAGCTTTGGCAGCATGTGATATCCTGAAATGAATAGAAAATGAATCAAAATAGAGTGATAATTGATTAAAGCATAAACAATTCCTTGTTACTTATATTACCAAATTAATTGACTTTGGTAACCTTACCGGTGAAATGTGACATATGCGTATCCTTTACTCTCTTTAGTATTTCTCTCACGGACAATGTTACATCGTTCGATATCTCCAAACTGTGTGAAGTGGTCCTTAAGATCTGATTCTGACATTGACTTTGGAACAATGATAAAAAGACGAAGGAGACGTTCTTCTTCATTCATTTCTCTTCGAGAACCTTGGTCACGACTGTTGGCAATGAGGACCTTCAAAGATTTGGCATTGTTGCCGATNTTATAATGATTAAAGCATAAACAATTCCTTGTTATTTATATTACCAAATTAATTGACTTTGGTAACCTTACCGGTGAAATGTGACATATGCGTATCCTTTACTCTCTTTAGTATTTCTCTCACGGACAATGTTACATCGTTCGATATCTCCAAACTGTGTGAAGTGGTCCTTAAGATCTGATTCTGACATTGACTTTGGAACAATGATAAAAAGACGAAGGAGACGTTCTTCTTCATTCATTTCTCTTCGAGAACCTTGGTCACGACTGTTGGCAATGAGGACCTTCAAAGATTTGGCATTGTTGCCGATGAACTTTCCGTTCATCTCTTCCATGGCAACGGCTGCTTCAGACGTTTTTGAATATGTGATGTATGCAACACCTTTCAACAAACAGACAGAAATCACACATTACACTCTCATCAAGCATTACAAACTTCTGGGATAGCGATCGAAATCAAGTCAGGTAATTTAGCAATTTCGTGGCATAGACAAATTTCGATAAAATCCAGTTAGTAAGTTACTAAAACTTATGCAACCTGAGGAAATGCAATTCATTTTAAGAAACATATGGTATTCGTAAATACATTTAGGCTTTATTCACTTGACATGAAGGTACCATGTTAAGTGATTTATTCGTACTGGTTTACCAATACTCAAGACAAGAAACAAACTCATCAAGTTTTGGTTGAACCATACCAATAATACTAAACACATTTTGCAGAGTAGAAAGACCATAAAACTCTAAACGAGGAGTCAGACTATTAGTCAGTTTCTTCTCTCGTAGGTCTTAAGGTTCTTATGGGCCGTGAAAATTGAATCCTTTTTTCATCTTGGTTTAACTTTATTGGGGACTCAACAGGTCAACTTAATTGGGTTGGATTTGGATTTAAGTTAAACTCAACCCAAATAAATAAACGAATTGAACTGAACTTGAATACCTTTGGACTCGCCGGTGTTTCTATCTTTGACTATCCAAAGTTCCTTGATGAGACCGAATTTATCAAAGGCAGCTCTGAGTTCCTCTTCGGATACATTTCGTCCACAGAGTATAAAGAGTCGTGAGTTGATTGGCTCATCAAACTCAGATGTGGTGGAACCACCTCCATGCCCATGTCCTTTATTACTCGCTAGGGAATGTCTACTACCTGTGTCAGAGTTATTTCCGTAACTACTATTATTGTTGTCACTTCGGCTGTCCCTGTCCCGGTCAAAGAATCTCCGTTTATCAGCCATCTTTGACGTCGTCGTCGTCGTTATCGTCACTCGTTCCTCCGACTCTTCAGATTCCGTCTGTTCGTCGTCAACTTCACTTTCTCCTTTAATTTTTAGAAGTTTTTTCCTCCAACTCAGGTTCAGTGTCGGACTTACTTCTCGGAAGTATTCATTAACCTGAACCTGAAGGCTGAAGCATTCTAGTTGGCAAAAATCAAAATTCCTAAAATGTGAGAAATCGACATCCGAAATCCGACTTCTCAACTATAAGTGGTTCATTTTCTCTCCTGATTATTATATTGGACCAACTAAACTCCCATGTGTCCTTACAATTAGCTCTCCACAAAAAAATCAAAAATTCAAATTGAACCAATCAAGCTTTAATATTCAAATTCAATTACAATCTGATTGGGTGAATTTGAATGTTTGGATTTTCATGGGAGTGGGACATTAAACTACAAAAATTCTAAAAACTTAATTTAAGAATTTAACTTTAAAAAACATAAATTATTTACAACAGTTTAATTATTTAAACATTAAAAAAAGTAAAATGACTACTGCTTCCATAGGGTTTTTTGAGAGGTAAGCTTTCTACCGGCAGAAATACCGTCTCGCCCCTTTCTGCCGGCAATAAGGGGCGAAACCTGGGCGAAAGGGGCGAAATAGTTCTCCACCACGTCATAGCTGGATCTACGCACGTTTTCTATGATTTCATTTACCATCATTAATTTTTTAGCACGTGATGTTATAACTTACACTAGTTGTTTAGATTTTGTCCAATATAAATCGCTAATAATAACTATTACACTTATCCATAAAACGACGACGCAGTTAAACGTATATAAACGAAATTAAACAGTAAAATTGAAAAAAGTTCTCAATTTGAATTAAATAATTAAAAGTTAAAGTNTTGCTAATAATAACTATTACACTTATCCATAAAACGACGACGTATATAAACGAAATTAAACAGTAAAATTGAAAAAAGTTCTCAATTTGAATTAAATAATTAAAAGTTAAAGNAACGTATATAAACGAAATTAAACAGTAAAATTGAAAAAAGTTCTCAATTTGAATTAAATAATTAAAAGTTAAAGTCAGTAATTGTTTTTAAAATTTTCAATTCCCGCAGAGTCGAACAAGGAAAAATGATAGTGTTACTAGAAGCAGTGTTCCTCAAAAAAAAATTCAATTTCGCCCCTTTCTCCCACTTTCTTGGGTCAATTTCACCCGGGAGAAAGGGGCGAAACCAGTTTCGCCCCGTCCATTTTAGCCGGCTGATTGTCTCTGATTTTTTTTTGTAAAAAATTGTAACCAGAATTGAATGGATACGGCCCTTCCAACAAGAAATGTAAGCCTCCGGCACTAAAATTCCACCTGTAATGCATCGATTTAAGAATGGAATAATGATGAGAAGAGAGAGGAGAGACGAGTCTTCCAGAATCCCATATCCTCATATTGCTTTTTTTATTAACTAATCATAATCACAATCAAATCACCATTATAATTCTCTTCCAAAATTTTAAATCCTTTACATTCTAATCTATCGCTCAATTTAAAACCACAACAACAAAATATTTCCAATCTCATCTATTCAAATTATTATTCCTGCAAACAACATAAATGAAGGGATTGTTGTTGCAGTGTTTGTCCATAACATTCCACATCAATGTTTCCAACTCTCCCAGCTGCAGCTGCCTGCAGCTGCTTCAAAAATCTCAAGTCCAGGAATTTGGCCACTTAAATTTTTAAGGAGAGTTAAGAAGAGGAGAAGTATAGTCAGATTCACTTTCGATAGTCGCTAGATGGAGCGGTCATCGAAATACTTGACCGTAAAGTGTGTCGTCAACGCCAACTTATTTACTTTGTTGCTAAAGCTCAAGTTTGGTTAATCACTTGGGCATTATTAGATTTTTAAACTTTCTGACGTGATATGATTTCCTCTGCCTCTTTATTTTGACAAATGGAAGTACAGTACTCAATATTATGAGAAATATATCCAGTTCCTAAAACAAGTTATTTTTGTTAAGTGTTAATGTTTACAGAAGAACCACACACAAATAATCATAATAATGCATAATCTGTCTAGAAAAATCTTTAATAAATCAACCATTGCCGTACAAAGCAATGTCCAATATTTTGGCTAAAATCTTTTCCCAAATCTGATTAAATTCTAATTTTAATATTTCAGAATTCAACAACCTAGCGTAACCAATCCTGTCTACAATTAGTAAAAAAAAAATTACTAGGGGTACCTTTCAAGTTGGTAAAGTTGTTGTGGAAATCAGTTTCGGTATTTTTGGTATTTATGAGGTCGTTTACTAAAAGTGGGAATTTAGAGGAAAGGAGTAAAACCGAACTCAGATCAACCCAGACTCAGTTTAGATTGTAGTCTCCATTGTGAAGTGACAACAATCTGAAATGACCCTGGATAAACTTTAAAAAGAAAAAAAGAATTCGGCAAAGTTTTAGAGAAAACTTTGAAAATGGGACCTTCTCTCATTAGTTTATGCCTCCCGCTGCGGTAAAAGTTGGTAAAAACTCTCTCCAATACCAACTCGTACAAACTTTAAGGGTACACCCCTTAACTACGTGAAGCATTAGAAATGTAAATATTCACTTTCGCTTTCACGTTATTTAGAATTTAATGGGTGTTTTTACAGACATACGAAACTAACCCTAGAACATAGCCATTACCAACCATTGTATACAAAAGCGATATGAGCAGAACTAAACAAGTCTTATCTAATAAATCTCTAGCTGATATTTAGGAGCATAAATATACCCAAAATTTCAAAATTCTTTTACATATTATTTGATGCTCTGTCTATTATAACATATATTATATGGGTATTCGAACTTACAGCCATGTAACGCTAACTTTAAAACTTACATTTTAGTTCTGTAAACTACTACTCTTTCAAGCATTTCAAGCAAAAAGACTTTTAAAGAAGAATTTAAAAATTTAAAAAATTATCATAAGTCATTACAAACGAGAAACTTTTAATTACCGTATTCGTCCGATTCTAACGTTATCGCTTTATACCATCAAGAATTCTTTGGACAAATTCATGACCATTTCTAACGCGCACTTTTAGTCAACACAGTACCTATATTATAGCATAACAAATTTGAAAATTACTTTTTATCTTTTAAACAAAGTCGGGAATTGTGTCAATATTAATACCATAGAATATTCGTTTTATAACGAGCTTTGACTGTAAGATTTTCAATAAATAATAAATAAATAATAGCAGTAAATAAGTGGGGGGTAAATAGTGGTGGGGCAGATTCTAAAAACAAACTTGATGAAAATTTCATTAAATGTGCTCCTAATTAATTATGCTGAATAATATCTGAAAAGTACGAGAATGGCGCATCATTCTTTTTTACCTTTAGGGGTCACCAAATGTCAAACATCGAAATAGGTTAGACTGAGCCAAATAGAATACCATTGGAAAGCTCTTGCCAAATCAAACACGAATAATTCTGTGACATTTCCTGCCTTTCAGAGGTCACGGATGAGGTCAAACAGTTAAACCATTGATATATTCCTGTTTGATTTGGCAAGAGCTTTCCAACAATACCCAATTTGCCTTGATCCAGCCTATTCCAATATTTGACGTTTGGTGACAACTAAAGGTCAAATTAAACGATGCCCTACCCTTGGATTTTTGCGCATAATTAGAAGCGCATTTTGCGAAGTTTTCATTTAATTCTGTTGGATCCACCCTACCCCAGACATTTGCTGCATGATATTATTTAAGATGGAGATGAGAGGGAATTTTAATTTAATTGAAGCTAAGGTGGAAGGAGTTCAAGCAATTTTGCTCGTTTTGCAATATCAAGTTTTTTTTTTTCCTTAATTAAATAAAATCTGCAATAATTAGAAGCTCCCAAAGTCGAACAAACGCCAGACTTATCCGACCACTTTTGTTATGCAGAATAACAAAACGACTGAGAAATGTAAACCAATTTTGTGTTGTTAGGTAGACTCTGTTAGACTTTGGTATAAAGTTTACGGTATTGACTGACGAATACGGTATTTGTAATGATCTGGAGTTAAAAATTTCTGCCAAAATTGGAGACATGTCTTTGTACCAGAATTTGTCAAGCTGTCCCATTCCGAATGAGGCTCTCAGTTCCCCTGTGGCAAGACACCTTGAGCAGTGACCATCGGATAAACCGTTGATTGATGCTGTGCCATGCTCACCACTGCGTCGAGTGGCTGGCTAATGGATACTGGTGCCATTGACATTGATGTTGGAAGAGTTGACATGGTTGACAGAGACTGTGAAACAGCCGCAGGATTGAGACCCATTGGCTGAGCCATAGAAACCAATGACGCAAGGGATGCTGCTGTAACATTGACGGTCCCTGGGATAGTTTGTTTGTCCGCATTGTTCATATTACTGAGTCGAAGTGTTGCATTTTGTGAGAGGAGATACTCGTTCGTTGCCACGAGATCACTCACTTGCTTTTTCAGTTCTTCAATCCGACGCTTCAGCATGAAATTTTCATCTTCCATTGCCTTCATCGCTGTAACAGATGAGTAAGAGTTTAGGAGTGACGAGGCATCAGATGTGATTGATCCAAAACCGTTTCTACCTGCAGTTTAAGCAGATTTATATTCCGGTTCTATACCATTTGATACAGTTGTCACAACAAAACCTACACCCCCACTTTCAGTCCCATCAGAACCAATAATAGCTTTCATAAAACTCGTCATATCTCGCATCTAATTTGTGTTGGCTTCCTTAAAAAATATTGTGCGGGTTTTGTTAGGACATACTGTATACAAAGCGAATTAATATGGGACACCAAATATTTTTTGTTACATCTTTTTTTCGTTTACTTGAGATGAAGAGAAAATGTGAATTTTGGTGTACCATATTAAATGGGCATTAAATCCTTCGCCTCAAAACAATATTAAAAAATTCCAAGATTTGACAAGGCCCAAGCGGTTGCAGCCAAATCATAATTCTCTTAAGGTATACCCGAAGTATATTTAAAAAAAATTATAACTTTTGTTATAGTGATTGCACTAGATACAGTTATTTATTTACGAAATTGTGTGAAGAACTTTAAATTTTAGAGGTTTCAAGACAATTTCGAAGAATAGCTAAAGCAGCCGGATCGAGAAAATGCGCAAAAAACCACTTATACACATTTTTAGTTTCTGAAATCCTTATCCTGAGTCAGCATGAGCATAAAATTTGCTTCCGTACCAGCACCAGCTGAATATACTTTTAATTTCTTTGAGATGAAAATTAAAAAACCAACAAAATAATAATAATAAAAGAAACAATATCAAAGATTTTAAAATTAAACACTTTTTGAGAACGATTTTCAAGAGGTTGGCGCAAATAGAAATTCGAATGTATTTAAATATTTTTTAATTCTTGGCTCGGATCGCGGATCGATATTCAGTGATTTTTTGCCTGCTGACTCAGATCGTGGATAAGTATAGAAAGATTTATTACGCTTGGCTCGGAATCTTATTTGTTTTTGCCTCTTTGCTCGGATCGTGAAACAGGATCGAAATTCTACTATGAAAATTTTGTTGACTTTTTCATTTGTATCTCTAATTATTTTATATATATAAAAAACTGACCTGTAGTAAAGCCTTCTCCTCGGCCTGAGGTCATTGGATAAGGTTGAGGAGGTGGTGGCGGTGGTGGGTTTGTATAATCACTGCTGTAGTAATCGTCGTATTCCGACCCACCAAGTCGTGCAGATCCATACCCGTCAAAATTTCTTTTTGCCTCTGGACCCTCATCATAGTAAGCAGGACCACCGATACGTCGACGCATTGGTCCAACTCCTGCCCCTCTACCCAAACCTCCAGCTCCATTACCTCGGAAAGTACGTGGGTCATCAACATGTCTAAACTTGCAACCACCAGGTGGCCGATCACAAACTCCTTTTAAGTAGTCCTTGCAAAGGGGTAATTCCTGGTCATTGTCTATCCAATTTCCACGTCCAGTTCCTCGTCCACCTCCACGACCCATTCCCATTGGACTTCCTCTATTTGATTTCCCACGTGACAAACCTCCACCTCGACCAATACCTGGAGGGATTCGGTAGTCTTCCGCTAAGTAACCATCAGGTAGCTCACCCGTTACTTTAAAATGTTCTTCTTCCTCTCGGCTACAATGGATGAATTTACAGGTGGATCGGTAGCACTTGCTTTGTTGATAGTCATGACAAAAAATTGGATCCGTCTTGATCTTAATATCAGGAGGATGGATAAATCGGCAATTATTGCCACGATTACACACGTTCCGCATGAAGTCACGACAAAGTTTTCCTTCTCCTTCTTCTTGTTCTCCTTGCCCGTTGGTAGGTCCTGTATTGATCTCCAATTGTCCGTCCATCAAATTCTCCCTGTCACCTATAACCAGTATCATAAAGCTTTACTTTTAATTTTAAATGACTCCTCTCCTTTCTCTTTCATATGATTTGTTGATTGACTTTCCTTCTTCTTCCGCTTGCTGAAAAATCACCTAGCAGCGTTTGTAGACTTTTTGACTTGTGCTCAGAAGTCGCAATGCTTTGCGTGTCAATTTTTCGCAGGCAGCGAATATAATTTACCCAGCCAGAAGCAGTGCCGTTGCAGGAGAACTTTTGTTGATCGTTTTGCAGCAGAAATTTTCTGTCTGCCGTTCGCTAGCAGTGTTGCAGCAGGAAGGGCTAACCAGTCGCAGCGACTCTTGCTATTCTCAGAGCTCAGTTTACTGAGCTGGATCTGTTAACCAATGAAAGCGTACTTAGTGATAACAGATAATTTGAATTAAAATTAAATCAATGTTGACAAAAATGCACCACCGGTAGCAGCGTGCTCACAGCGTTTTTGACAATAGTCGATTAAGTATGGCAGAGGGTATCAAAGAACTTTTCAATTCAAAATATGAGTTTGTTGGCTCATTTTGAACCAAACAAAAACCCACCACCTATCTGTTGATATAAAAATAACACACAGAACGGTGAGATCCGCTGCCTCACTCTAGTCGAAGCATACCGTCCCAATTGCCTCCTTAACAAATCAACCTAACAAAAAATCTTAACTCAAATGAAATGGACTGAATACGATCAGCGGACGGTGTTTTACTCCTACCCATCTCATGTCACTATCAAGCCTAATTTTAATTGAAGAAAACCATCGTTGGAAACTTCTTTTAATCCTTTAAAGGTACTATAAAAGCGCCATTGCACTNATTTTAATTGAAGAAAACCATCGTTGGAAACTTCTTTTAATCCTTTAAAGGTACTATAAAAGCGCCATTGCACTACTGGCGCTAAGCCGACACTTCCCATCGCCCTGTCCCTGTAAAGTTAATTATTATTAAATTGCTTCACCCCTAANACTGGCGCTAAGCCGACACTTCCCATCGCCCTGTCCCTGTAAAGTTAATTATTATTAAATTGCTTCACCCCTAAGAAACTCACCTCATAGCCAGTATTTTTGTTGTAGTTAGTAACAATAAGGATTCAGAAAACTCAAGTAATTAGTTGATTCAAGTATAAAATCAATTAATTTTTCTTCTTATTATTTGAAGAACTCAACATTAAACCGCAACTGTAAACTTAACTTAAAATCGAAATTCAAATTTACCAGGTTCCTCTATGGAATGTTAGATTTGTGTTTTAACCATATAACTCAGATTTCAGATTTCCATTTCCAATAATTTTTTTTTGAATTTCGATTACCAACGACTACGACTATGAAATTTTGATTAAAAAAAGTCTAATTCTCAATTTATAAACAAATTAAGAACTTAATTAGATTATAAGGGTCGAATAAAGTATTCCTTCAGAATGTTGTTCGTTGTCATGATACGAAGATGAATAAAGTATTTTGACAGAATTGAATATGAGCTAACCAATTATTAAATCCAACAAAATCCTGCTCATTGGCACTTACAANATTAAATCCAACAAAATCCTGCTCATTGGCACTTACAAATAAACCCCTATCGAACTTTGCTTCTAAAATAATTTTGTCAAATTCGGCTCAAAATTCCATTTAGCAAATCACCAATTAAACTATATTAAAACAACTGAATATTAAAATTTCAATATTTTTATCCCGATTCTATAACCTATCACAAGATAAGTGTAAAAGTAGTCCTTTCAAAAAACCTAAAATTAAAAAAAATTTTTTACAATATTTTGAAAAACAAAAAGAAAATATTGTTTGTTGATGTATTCCTCCTATTACCTATTTCGAGATAAATACTTATCTCTCACCGAGATCAGGGATAACTTTTTATCTCGAAATAAAATAAAAATTTATACAGAGAATAGTGGAATCTCTTGTTGATGGAATAGAGATTGTTAATAATTTTGGATTATGATTTCGATTATAAATCAAATTTTGGATTTTAGTTTCGATTATCAATTTGATTTTGAGTAGGCTAAGTTACAAATGTGGATGAAACAAAGACTGACTGAGATCAGAGCTTACTCTATGCTGTTGTTGTACTCCAAACAATGGCAACTCAAGAGATCCTAAAGATTTTAAGAACATTGCTCTTATAATCTGGTTAGCCTAAAAATCCTCCTGTATTTATCCGAACAAATTTAGGATAAATTATTCATGTTAGATCAAATTTTTACAAGTTATTAATAATAAAGAATGTAACTCAATTCAGAGAGAAGTAAATTTGGAATCTTCCAAAAATTTATAAATATTTTATTCTGGAACTAATTTCAATTAAAGTTTTAGGAGAAACTCCTCAAACATAAGACAAGCCCTTAGTTCTAGATAGGAGCGATGGTAACATTAAAATTAGATTAAGTAGAAAATCCCTCATTAATTAAAAATTATATAGATAAAAAAAAACAAGTTTATTTTCCTAATCACAAAACTAATAATTAAACTTTGGAGAGAACCATGTATAATATTCCTAATGTTTTACTCCTTTTTCATTTATTTATTTAAACAGAGTTATTCTTTTAAGTGTGATATTGTAAAGAATAAAGTAATCCAAAAGTAAATCATGTAATTTGTACTGGAAATTGAATAATTAATTCCTAATCTATTAACTCAGTAAAAAATTTGAAGATTTTAATCCCAATTCCTCAATTCGGGTTAGTCCCTATAAACTAATTCCAATTTTTAAATAAAATAGAATCCCTAATGGTAATAACAAATGTATGGAGCAGAGAGGTGAGAATTCATGTAGTTGAAGTAGGTAAATTAGTGATTGAGTAAATTGTAAAGAGAATGNAATGGAGCAGAGAGGTGAGAATTCATGTAGTTGAAGTAGGTAAATTAGTGATTGAGTAAATTGTAAAGAGAATGAGTAAAATGAAGGAGCAGTAGACGAATAATGTCTAGCATCTCCTTGACTGTTTCACTAGAGATTGTGTAAATGATTGAAGAGACAGAAGGTCATCAAAATCCATTGAAAAACAACACTAGACAGAAATGGCGACCTCTTTACATATTATCACAACTTCTCTCTCAATCTCATTCTTCACATCCCTTACATCTACCTTGCAGTACTTACATTACATCTACATCCACCTACGCTTTCTTTTCAACCTTACTTTCCACAATTATTATCAACTTATTTACTTATCCTGCTCTATACACTGNCACCTACGCTTTCTTTTCAACCTTACTTTCCACAATTATTATCAACTTATTTACTTATCCTGCTCTATACACTGCAAATCAGAATTTACTACGCATGGTGAAAGTCTTAACTAAAAAAGGCATGCAGAAAAAATGAGAGGGAAGAGAANAATAAACCCCTATCGAACTTTGCTTCTAAAATAATTTTGTCAAATTCGGCTCAAAATTCCATTTAGCAAATCACTCAGCAACTAAATTAAAACAACTGAATATTAAAATTTCAATATTTTTATCCCGACTCTATAACCTATCACAAGATAAGTGTAAAAGTAGTTCTTTCAAAAAATCTAAAATTAAAAAAAAATTTTTACAATATTTTGAAAAACAAAAAGAAAATATTGTTTGTTGATGTATTCCTCCACTTACCTATTTCGAGATAAATACTTATCTCTCACCGAGATCAGGGATAACTTTTTATCTCGAAATAAAATAAAAATTTATACAGAGAATAGTGGAATCTCTTGTTGATGGAATAGAGATTGTTAATAATTTTGGATTATGATTTCGATTATAAATCAAATTTTGGATTTTAGTTTCGATTATCAATTTGATTTTGAGTAGGCTAAGTTACAAATGTGGATGAAACAAAGACTGACTGAGATCAGAGCTTACTCTATGCTGTTGTTGTACTCCAAACAATGGCAACTCAGGAGATCCTAAAAATTTTAAGAACATTGCTCTTATAATCTGGTTAGCCTAAAAATCCTCCTGTATTTATCCGAACCAATTTAGGATAAATTATTCATGTTAGATCAAATTTTTACAAGTTATTAATAATAAAGAATGTAACTCAATTCAGAGAGAAGTAAATTTGGAATCTTCCAAAAATTTATAAATATTTTATTCTGGAACTAATTTCAATTAAAGTTTTAGGAGAAACTCCTCAAACATAAGACAAGCCCTTAGTTCTAGATAGGAGCGATGGTAACATTAAAATTAAATTAAGTAGAAAATCCCTCATTAATTAAAAATTATATAGATAAAAAAAAACAAGTTTATTTTCCTAATCACAAAACTAATAATTAAACTTTGGAGAGAACCATGTATAATATTCCTAATGTTTTACTCCTTTTTCATTTATTTATTTAAACAGAGTTATTCTTTTAAGTGTGATATTGTAAAGAATAAAGTAATCCAAAAGTAAATCATGTAATTTGTACTGGAAATTGAATAATTAATTCCTAATCTATTAACTCAGTAAAAAATTTGAAGATTTTAATCCCAATTCCTCAATTCGAGTTAGTCCCTATAAACTAATTCCAATTTTTAAATAAAATAGAATCCCTAATGGTAATAACAAATGTATTAATGGAGCAGAGAGGTGAGAATTCATGTAGTTGAAGTAGGTAAATTAGTGATTGAGTAAATTGTAAAGAGAATGAGTAAAATGAAGGAGCAGTAGACGAATAATGTCTAGCATCTCCTTGACTGTTTCACTAGAGATTGTGTAAATGATTGAAGAGACAGAAGGTCATCAAAATCCATTGAAAAACAACACTAGACAGAAATGGCGACCTCTTTACATATTATCACAACTTCTCTCTCAATCTCATTCTTCACATCCCTTACATCTACCTTGCAGTACTTACATTACATCTACATCCACCTACGCTTTCTTTTCAACCTTACTTTCCACAATTATTATCAACTTATTTACTTATCCTGCTCTATACACTGCAAATCAGAATTTACTACGCATGGTGAAAGTCTTAACTAAAAAAGGCATGCAGAAAAAATGAGAGGGAAGAGAACCCTCGATCTCATTCCTCTGCTCAATTTTCCTCCAGAGATTTGCGCGCCTAAACTTA
>NIPM01000009.1:0-18178 GCA_002738285.1 Holacanthella duospinosa | reverse complement strand
AAAAGGCTCGAACTTGGTTTAGTATTTTCTTTATACACCTATTTTCTTTATTAAGAATTAAATTGATGTAAAACTACAAGAATCAAATAAGGTTTCGGCTAGGTTAGTTTTCTTTACAAATACTTCTGCCATTCGGTGCACAACTCTAAATTTTTTTATAAAATTGTGTGGTTTTGGTTAGAAAACTTTCACCATGCGTAGTAAATTCTGAACTCCAGTGTACATATCAAATTTAACCAAAACCTCAACCTAACCAACAACCCAATAATCCACACTCCCATTTCTGGTGGGTTCCAAGAGTTGAGCAGAATTTTGGGGATGGAAAATATTTAATGTTTAAGACAAGAAATGTTTGGAACTTATGGTTGGGTTTGGGAGTCGGAATGATTCTTCGTCAGTGAGTAATGACTCATATTCAGACTCATTTTGGAAATAAGTAGAATGACGAGTCAAGTGACTCTAATTTCTCTACTGAGTCAGTCACTCTGAAGGATCAACGACTCAGAGTTGTCACATGGCTCAGAGTGACTGATTGAGTATTGAGTACAGTCACTCGTAAACTGTCCCTAGACAGGACCATTACGCCATCTGATGAGTCAGAGCAATCTGCAACACTAAACACACCGCCCTTCCCTTTGCCCATATCCTAGGGGTAGAAAGTATGCGCTCTGGGAAATCCTATTTACTATTACCGGGTTTTTACGAATCACACCATAAAGAAATACCAGAGTCAACATACCCAATCTCCAACCACAATATCCACCACCAAGAAACACAACACAGCCCAGTCAGCAGTGCAGTTTGTTTATAAATTACCACTGGTCAAATTAAACTATATTGAATTGTTAGGTTTTGTATAANCAATATCCACCACCAAGAAACACAACACAGCCCAGTCAGCAGTGCAGTTTGTTTATAAATTACCACTGGTCAAATTAAACTATATTGAATTGTTAGGTTTTGTATAAGTGTCGGTTTTGACAATTATCCGATGCAAATACCTAACATAATCTAATAAACTAAATTTAATACTAACACAATAACTTAAACTTTTTTGAATTTGAATTTTTTGAATTTGAATGTAATTTATTTCAGTGTCAATAGCATCATTTTTAGTACAAAATGGTAATATACTTAGANAGTGTCGGTTTTGACAATTATCCGATGCAAATACCTAACATAATCTAATAAACTAAATTTAATACTAACACAATCACTTAAACTTAACCTTACCTCCTAAACCTAACACTCGCAATATAAATCTAACATAACTTAAATCTAATGAAACAATCTNAAACTTAACCTTACCTCCTAAACCTAACACTCGCAATATAAATCTAACATAACTTAAATCTAATGAAACAATCTAAATCTAATCCTAACCACCTAAACCTAATCTAACAATAGGATGTAGTAGTAATAGACTTAAGTAACTAAACTACAGTCAGTTACTAAAGCCCACTGCTTGGTTAGTTTAGGTTTAAGTTGTTGGATTAGGTTAAAATTGTTAGATTAGGATTAGATTGTTAATGTTTAATTGTTATGTTAGGTTTGGTATTTGCATTGGATAATTGCCGAGACCGGTACTTGCCCAAATCCTAACAATTCAGTATAGTTGAATTTGGTCAGCGAATGGGATATCTTATAGACGAACTGCACTATTGTTTGGGTTGGGTCGTTTTTTTTTGTGGTCGATGGTGGGGTTGGAGATCGGGAAACTTGACTCTGGTCTGGTTNTGTTTGGGTTGGGTCGTTTTTTTTTGTGGTCGATGGTGGGGTTGGAGATCGGGAAACTTGACTCTGGTCTGGTTGTCTAACATTTAATCGTTAGGTTTTACAACAATTAAATAATAATCCTTGAAGCTAAATCTTACCGGTTTGGACTNGTCTAACATTTAATCGTTAGGTTTTACAACAATTAAATAATAATCCTTGAAGCTAAATCTTACCGGTTTGGACTCTCAACTGCTTTAAAGTGAATAAAATGTGCACGGAGGGTTCTCGAGCATCTGAACAACAACAACAACAATGGGATTCTGAGTTCCTTGATGTGAAGAGACTCGTATGGGGAACTGAAATCAAAGATGATCTCTTCCGACGATGGTCTCAAGGTAAGATATTGCTGCGGGACATCATCTGAGTACGGCAGCGGTGATTGATTCGGAAATCTACTCATCTGACCAAAGCGAAAGAACAAAAATTTAATACATCCTATTTTCCGTTAGTAAACTGCATGAATGAGCTGCTTAGTAAACTTCTTTTGTTATTTGGCTTTGGTCATTGTTAGTTCAGCTATTATAACTTCACAATTAATGATTCTTTATAGGAGGTTAGAGTTAGATACGAAGGCGTATCTGTAGTGGAGATACCTTAAAAATCCAAATAATGACACCATACTTACTATTAAAATTAAGGGCTCCAAGACCATGCCACTATAACGCCTATTCTTACTACTTCTAAGTACCAGTGCAAAATTCGGAAATTATTTTCATTGAAACCTTGTTCAAATATACGCGTTGTATAAAAATATCAATCAAACATTGGCTGTTTTGTCACAAAGATGATAGTCTGTGAGAAATTTAGTGTTAGAAATGGGTTTATTCAATTAATCCCATTTCTAAAACTAAATCGCAATTAATTTAATTGTGACTTAGTCCGTCGGATAATAGGGCAATTACTTTCATTTTAATCAACACCCGCTTCTTTACGTTTGACTCTGAAGGGTTTATCTTCAGTTCGGAAGAACCAACTGCTCTGGTCCAATTGGAAGGAGGACCTTGTGCTGTAATTGCTCCACTTCAGGCCTTCATCCTTAAATACATTCTCACAGACTCGACTGTACTCCAAGACAACCGCTGGCGTCGTGTCAGTTGAGAATATACACAAACTAGGTTGGACTAGACCAGGGTCATTTAAGATTGTTTCTTGTCGCTCCAATAGCGACAACAACCGATCTCCATGGACCCTGGTAAAACTGAGTAAGTAAATGAGAATTATTTTCAGTTGCCTAGGGAGTCAGCGGATGGGTATTTGGTGAAGGCAATGAGTGAGATTCTTCGCCAAGCCAAGAGCGACAATGTTTCTCCATCTCCACTTCTTCCTTCGTCTGATCTAACGAAATCTCATAAAACATCGGTAGTGAGGGAGAACGGTTCGCCGGGACTCGAGATTTCTCCTGTCATCTCCAGTGACTCTTTCTCGTTGGTGTTTCTCAATGAGCCTGTGTGTCAGAGTAGACTCTCCGACGAGGAATCCACTAGACATCTCCTTTCCCAAGCGGAACAGGATAATTTCCATAGAAACCTTCATCTTCTCCATCTCAAGAACCAAAGTAGTCTTGAACAAGTTCTCACACAGAAAGTAGANTCTCCATCTCAAGAACCAAAGTAGTCTTGAACAAGTTCTCACACAGAAAGTAGAGGCACTCAAAGGAAACTATGGAATCCTCCTCTTTCTCTACTCTGTCGTTCTTACCAAGGTTAGTATAACAAAAGTGATCCAAACGAATCGAATTTTACCTTGACTTTATACAAATTTGAGATTTTATACCGTTTTAGAAAAAAACAATCACTATTTACCATTATGAATTTCCGTTTCCTTTTTATTCATGACAGNATTTTATACCGTTTTAGAAAAAAACAATCACTATTTACCATTATGAATTTCCGTTTCCTTTTTATTCATGACAGGGAATCGAGAAACTGAGTTCTGAGATGTCTGAAGCAACAGAGTTGATAGATCCAGAGTATGGACATGGTAATCAGAGTTTAATCAACCTCATGCTCACTGGAAGAGGAGTTAACTACGTTTGGGACAACGAGCAGGACGTGGGAGGGCTCAGTAGGTCTCAACCAAACCAAAAAAAAAATAAATTAAAAATTAGTTTTCTCTCCCACTCATTTCTAGTCATACTTTTATACCTATTTTAGAACTGCAAGGAATTGTTCAACCATCAGAAATTGGTTTTCTCACTCTTCTCGAACGATTGAGGTATTGTGAAGTGGGATCTTTTTTCAAGAATCCAAAGTTTCCTATTTGGGTCGTAGGGAGCGAAACTCATCTTACAGGTTAGAAAACTATCAATAAAAATTATAATATGACAATATAAAACACTTCTATTACAAAATGACAAACTTGACTCTTAAGTTGGTATAATTGAATATTTTTTTATATTTTTTGATATTTCCAGTGCTATTTTCTACAAATATGAACCTCGTCTGTCCTGAGACAGCAGGGGAGAAAGGTGAGAGATTATTCCATAGTTTTGACCCCGAAGGGAATAACTTCATTTCAGCTCTGCTCTTGGAAGACCTTATGAAGAGCCTTGATCTATTTTCTGACTCTGAATAGTAAGTTTCGTATCTTTCTCACATTCCATTGTTTACAGTCTCTTTATTTATTTACTTAATCATTATTTCTTCTGTGTAGTGTGGAAGTGATCAAGTGTCGTCTCGACCCCGAGATGCTTGGCATCATTCTTCTCAATGACTTTCTGGAGGAGTTTTTCCCTAATGATAGAAATGATAGACCAGAGACATTTCTACTTTACCACTACAATGGCCTCCCTCACTCATCCTCTCATCGAAAGAAAGTGATCTACCTTGAAGGAAATGCCATTCTTTTAGAGACTAATCTCCGATCCCTCTCAGATGAGAACAAAATACTCACTTGTCTACAGACGAAATGGCCCAGCATAGATGTCACATGGAACAGTGGAACCTACCCATCCATCAACTGACCAAACATTTCATCCATTACTTCCCTTACCCATCTATCTCTAGTCTCTATTCAACTTTATTTTTAACAATTATTATTCTTCAGACAAACAAGAATTTCAGAATTAAGACGTCCGTCCGAATTAATTTTTTCGACGGGATACTAATTTCTTAAAAAACGCATCTGGTATGGATCTATCAAACTTATAAATTTACCTTAATTGAATTCATTCATTTTTTTTTTTTTAAATTAGACGTATAATGGGTTGGTTGGTCTGGAATTAGCGAGTAGTATCGACTCCGGGGGGAGCTCAACGTCTCAATTTTAATATTTTCTTCAAAACACAAATTACAAAATGAGAATCATTTTACAGGGACTCATTGGCTAAACTACAGTTACAACGAAAATTTAAAATTTGACCTTCAAGGTTTCTGATTTGTTTCAACACAAATTACTAATTATGAAAACTCTAAATTTGTCCTGAAAATTGATAAAGTCAGGCTGAGACTGAGACTGAGATTACATAACAAAACTATCCTCGAGATGTCGATGATACGTTATCAAATACTGAAATAACAGGCAACACATACACATTTTGTGTTTTCTTTTATTGTAATTCTATGTAAATTGAAAGACTATTAGAGGAATCTGTGGCGTATGTGCTTTTTTTGACAATATTCACAAGTTCCATACTACAAATGGCTATAAAGCTGAATTTTGTCATTTACTTGACTACGCAAACGGATAATTTCCTTTGACTTTTTGTTTGTTTCTCGAAAATGATAGGAGTACACTGTAAAATATAATAATTTTAATATAATATGGCTGAAAAGGGAATGATTTTCTGAAAGTGAGATAAAGTTACGTACAGTTGTAGAGATCAGCGTAGTATGGAAAGACATCTTCCATGGCTGTGAGGATAATACTCATTGGGACTGTAACGAGTTGAGCCTCTGCAACATCTCGCAAAAAATGATAATGATATTTGGATAGGGCTCCCCGACGCAAATCTGAATATGGATTCTTGAAAGCTAAAAATACAAGATAGAATAAATTAGACGGTCTAATCTAATCAATCAATCAATCACGACTATTTGAAGAGATTAACCTGCTTGCTTTTTTGTTTCAATTTTATTAGCTTCGGTCTCTTTGTCTCGGAGTCTAAAGAGAAATTTCAATGAGTTTGTTTTGAATAATTTTGAAGTATTATATGAAACATACTGGAAGATGTCTATGGTTGCGAGTGAAGTACAAGATGGAGGCATGCCACGGTAACGATGATTCATGTTGACCGGCACAAATGTTTTGAGAATTGGACTTTCGTACAACATAATCCTTCCACCGAGATCCGAACTCTCGTCATGATCTTTACCAAAGAGTTTGAGAAATTTCAAATCATTCGGTATACCAAATAAATCCAATTCCTTCAAGGCTTTCCTTCTGTCGTTCACAATTTTCTCCCGTAACCATTTCTTCTTTGTCGATGTAAGTTTATCATCAAACTTTTCAATACTAAATTTAGGGTAGCGTTGAGCAGCAATCACATGACGGTGTGGCTTGGCATGATGTCGTACTTGAGTTTCAGTTAAGCCCACATGCACCTTTCCATGTTTCTTGTAACTCTCCAAATCTTTTTTCGTCAAATTCACAGCCATTTTTTTTTATATATTATTATGATGATTTTTATTATCGAAAGAATGATTTATNTATATATTATTATGATGATTTTTATTATCGAAAGAATGATTTATTAACAGGTTGTTTTTAGTTGTAATCCATCCGTTTTACAACCACCAACATCAGGACATTCCCATCTCAAACGTTGTCATGACAAATCTCAAACAAACGTCGAAATTGAGTCCATAACCCGTACAAAAATGAAAATTTTAAATTTTATTATTAAATTAAATTTTTATTTTATATGGCATCGAGCTTTAACATATTTTTTTTTATTCCTAAAATTTTTTTNAATTATTAAATTAAATTTTTATTTTATATGGCATCGAGCTTTAACATATTTTTTTTTATTCCTAAAATTTTTTTTTAAATCTTTTTTTTTTTGCTAGCATCATTCATAAATTATTGAGACATTTGACAGAAGAGCCCAAACCCAACGAGTTTTTGAAATATCTCGTGGGATTTTTAAGACCTCATTCCAAACTCTGATTAATTCTATTCTTATCTACATTTTCTAAAACCCTCAGCACCTGGACCTGGACACGACATAGAAACTGCTGGAGATTGTATTCTGATTCTCATCAGTATTTACTTGATAGTATTTCTTGAGTACTGAAGACATCATTTTATGCACTATTTCCCACCAGCCTCAAACATTCGTTAGTTCTAACAATGATTTTATCACAAATTTTTGGTTTCTAATCTAAATAATTTAATCACTTATAGGTATGCAGAAAACCGATTGACTGACAATGATATCCCGTAGAGTCTTACAAACCCACTGTGATAGGTCGATGAAGCATATGTTTATCCAGTAATCAAAGACCATACCATTCGTAAGTCTTCAAAATCCCTCAAAGATTTAATATGTATTTGTTTTCTTAGGCAAAGATGGTTAAATTCTGTAGTCAGGAATCCTATTTTTGAGGATTTTAGTGTAAAGAATGAGCCAATTCTCGGCTATAACAAAGGCAGTAAAGAAAGAAGAACTCTGGAATCTTCACTCAAAGTATACGCGAAGGAAACTATGGAGATTCCAATTGTAATTGGTGGACAAGAATATAAGACAGATCGCGTTGTATATCAAGTCATGGTAAGAGTTTTGGACAGACTACCAATAATGTTTTCATAGTTATTTTACTTCCAAACTTTTTCTCTGATATAGCCTCATGATCATAATCAAAAAGTAGCAAAGTTCTACCATGCGACGCCTGAGCTATTACAGAAGGCAATTGAAACAGCAGTACGTGCACAGCGGGAATGGGAGAGAGTACCTTATCAGGAAAAGTTTGACATGTGGCTCAAAGCAGCTGACCTAATGACTGGAACTTGGCGACAGCGACTCAATGCCACGACTATGCTCGGACAATCCAAAACAGTCATCCAAGCAGAAATCGACGCATCAGCAGAGCTCATTGACTTCTTCCGCTTCAACGCATTCTTTGCCAAGGAGCTTCTCAAGTACGAGCCAATCAGCCAAGTTCCGGAGGCCTGCAAGAACCACATTCGATACAGAGGGATGGAAGGATTTGTCGCAGCAGTCTCTCCCTTCAACTTTACAGCCATAGGTGGAAACCTCGCCTTTACGCCTGCCCTCATGGTAAATCTGATACAATCTTAAAATATTCACACTTTTAATATTTTATCAATAGTATCCAACAAACCTAGATTAGATTAACACCTCTTAAGTTAGAATTTTCATTAACAAATAGAAACTAACTTTCACCAACGAGTGAAGGTTTCTTCATCTTTCTTTACCAAATATTGATTTTGATTATGTTAGGTCTATTCGTATATTCTCTATCAATTTCCAAAAATTCATCCAAGTGTTAACTGATGTTTAGGGAAATTCTGTTCTCTGGAAACCCTCAGACACAGCGATCCTGTCAAATTATATGATATTCCAAATCATGAAGGAAGTAGGTCTTCCTCCAGGAGTAGTTAACTTTGTTCCATCCGATGGACCTCTTTTTGGAAACACCATTACTACTTCCCCTCATCTCGCGGGCATCAATTTCACTGGTTCGGTTCCGTAGGTCAAGTTAGTAAAAGAGTCATAAGAAACAATATCTCTCATCCTTTTCTTTTAGGACGTTCCAGCGCCTTTGGCGAGAAGCAGGAGAGAACATAGGAAAATACAAAAATTTTCCTAAACTTGTGGGGGAATGTGGAGGAAAGAATTATCATTTTGTGCATCCCAGTGCAGATGTTCAATCTGTTGTTCATGCCACGATTCGCTCTGCCTTTGAGTTTTCAGGGCAAAAATGTTCTGCTTGCTCTAGGATCTACGTCCCAGAGTCTCTCTGGTCAGAAGTGAGTCAGACTACATTACTTATTAGAAAATTTTTCTGATTAGCTTTTTTCATTTCAAAATTTTAGATCAAGAGCGGACTCATAGAGAACATGAAGGAACTGAAAATAGGTCCTCCGACCGACATGTCAGTCTTCACATCGGCTGTCATTGACGACAAGGCTTTCACCAGAATTTCTAGTTACATAAATCATGCCAGGAAGAATTTGAATATCCTTCAAGGTGGAACCTACGACAAAAAGTATTCTATTAATCCAAACTATAACATAAGTTTGATTCATTCTTTGATAATGCTTTGGTAAACTCCAGAGTTGGATACTTCGTTGAGCCCACGTTGGTTCAGACGAAGGATCCCTGTGACAAAATGATGCAAGAAGAGATATTTGGTCCAGTTCTCACAGCATATGTCTATCCAGATGCAAAGTTAAACGAGACAGTAAAACTTGTGGACGAGTCAACGCCCTATGCCCTCACTGGAGCTATCTTCGCACAAGACGAGTGAGTGATAAATTCCTTACGTTTTTACAGGCTCTCCTAATTTCAGTTTCTCAGGGCTTTCCTAATTGAGGCTTCAGAGTCTCTCAAATATTCTACTGGGAATTTCTACATTAACGACCGTTCAACTGGGTCAGTGGTGGGTCAACAACCTTTTGGTGGGGCGAGGATGTCAGGTAAAAAATATGATTAAAAGTAATCATGTTTAGAGATGTAACGTTTTCTTGTAGGGACGAATGACAAGGCGGGTGGGCCACATTACGTCCTCAAATGGTCATCACCGCAAGTGACAAAGGAGACATTCACTCGGACGACAGACTGGAGATACCCTTACATGAACTTTGGACTCTCTGAGTCCACATAGTTGGTTTCAATTTCCAACCATCTCTACTTGGCTCTTAATANTTACATGAACTTTGGACTCTCTGAGTCCACATAGTTGGTTTCAATTTCCAACCATCTCTACTTGGCTCTTAATAGAAACTTAATAAAATCAAAATTCTACTACATAATTCCTTCACGTGCATGGGACCAAAAAGAGGATAGACATCTTTACTGTTTAAGTTCAAACTCCATGTTTAGATTTGCAGGATTTTCTAGAGTAAAACCTTTAAGCAAACATTCCGAATATCCAATATCTGACAACCAAAAAATGCTGGATATCCTACAAACCTACCGAACATTACTATCCACAATATCACAAGATCATGGCTTAGGAACACAATTTTCAAATATCGACTTGCAAAATGTAACATCTGAATATAAATTTAATGTTTATGCATAGGGAAATATTTTTGCCTTCATGGGCATGAATTATTTACTATCAAATTAATCGTTTAGAATGGTAGAGCTTACGTGATGGTGATCCCAATATTTGTGATTAGCCTGGAGATAGATTAGTTGGTGTCCATTGGTTTTGGAGTGGGGACGTTGTCAGAAGAAGTGACTTGGCTCAAAAGGTGTTTATGAACCATTTCCTCCTTGTTAATAAGATGTGTAGTCCGTGCAATGAGGCTCATTAAGTTATTGACGTTATGAGACCAATCATTGAGCATAGTGCTAGGATCCTTCGAGTCTTGAAAGTAAACGATCCCAGCAGGACGATCTGTCTTTGCAGAGATTGTCCCAGCCACCACCATGTCACAGAGCATTTTCTCCACTTCCTGAAATATACGGAAACTAACCATTTGGTTTGATATTTACCAACTAATAACTCTTTCTCCGATTTAGTAAACTTCGCATTCTTAATATAAATTTCGTCTGTCACTCCGAGTGTTTGGCATGGGAGAATTTATTTCCAAAACCACTCTCCCATGCCAAACATCCGAAGTAAACTGAGTCTATAAAGTCAAGAACCCAAATAAAGAGTCTCCATAGACCCTGTCTCCACCCATCAAACAGTTCCTAACCCTCAAATAATTGTCAAATCAGATTCGGACAATTGTAGGAGCTGTGGCAGCGGCAGCATACATCGCATTATATTTACAGAGTAAATCCTTACATTTGAGTCCAAATCCAGAAGTTCTGACATTCGAGTAAGAGAGACCCGGGTGTAATACTTCTCCATGATACGAATGTTCTATATAAAATTAAAAATTAATGTTTCTAGTCAAACTACAAATCACTCATCATCTCGTCGTGTATTGTCATATTTAGCTAACATGCTCAACAATTCTGTTCTTCAAAGTTGTCCACCGTTTCCGACCAAATATGCTTTCATCAAAGACATCAGACCTTGTGGCTTTGTGTTTCAATTCACTATCAAATTCTTCACAAAGCTTCTTCCAGTTGATGAGTTCCTGATTTTTGAAGAGTTCTAACAGCTTCCTAGTAAATGAAAAAATGAATGTAATTGAGGATTCCATATTTCTTACTAGGATGGTTGGAACATGTCGTTTCAAATTCAAAACACTGATTATGTTAAATACATAACCAATGTTCCTTGTATTTGGAATGGGATTCGGTGACTGGTCTGAATGAGTTTTACTTGAAGCTGGGGATGGTCTCGAGCGCTCTATCCTGGAGAACTCGATGGAGAAGATCCGATTGCTCGTTGTCATAGGGGCTGAGGATCAAGTAGAGAACGACGGAACGGAGTATCTTTTTCTTCTTTTCGTCACATTGGATGGATGGTGTGGCAAGAATAGCACGATAGTGACGGCAGATTGAGAGATAGGACCCTTCATGCTCATCCATCTCAATCATCAGACTGGAAGTAAAGCCAAATAATATAGAAAAAAATTTTTAAACCAATTGAATGAACGTCTATCCAATCAATTCCGTTCCAACGATCACAGAATAATAATTTCATTAATCGGGGTCGTCCCAAAGTCACCATGGGGTTGAATTCAATCTATTATGCAATGAGCTTTAGATAAAGAGGAAGACTTACGTGTAGAACTTAATTTTAAGGTCATTAGTTGATTCATCTTCAAAGAACTTGATATTGATTTTCTTTGAGATGATCTGCGTTCTGATGTAATCGTTCTTGGCTAAACAGTAGCGCATCTGCTCCAGAATCAGTTCAACCTGTCCGTAAAAGGAATTATATTAGAATCGATTTTGGGACTTGATACCACTAACATTAAGTTACCTTCTCCTTCTTTTCCATGGATCCATAAGTCTCTACTTGAAGCTCCTGAAGAATATTTGCGCCTTCCACAATCTTCCCTTCGGATTCTTTCATTCTGGCTAGTTTGAGTGTGAGTCTTGCTCGTTCTACTTCTACATAAATTTTCCCCTCAGTCACAGTCCTGAGAGTATTGATGAGGTCATATTGAAGATCCTTAGATGGAAGTTGGTCAATGTAAGTAGAGACCTCTTGTACCAATTTAACTATAGCTTGCTTCAACTGTCCTCTGCGCTTCGTCAAAACCACTATCTGTTCAATGAGAAGCGGCCAGTTCTTGGCCTCGAAACATATTTGGGCTAAAGTAACGAGAACACGTCCAGTCGAGATCATATCTCCGCCCTGAAAAAAACATAAAAATAGAGTTGAAAGGAAAGAACTACTAACTAAAAAGTATTTGGAAAAACAAATGAATTAATCTTACTGTTCGAGTCTGCTTCTCGAGGACAAGGAGGTCGCTGATGGCTTGTTCTAATTTCCCATCTTTCGCTGTTTTCTCTATTACCGGTAAGGTCTCATCGCAAGTGACACTATAGTCAACTTCCATCTTCACGATTTCTCCACTCCCCGTCGCCATTGGCATTGGTTCATTCATTGTCTTTCGTTTCTTCTTAACCTTTCTGTATCAGTTCACAATAATTGAGAAAATTAACGTGTCAAGCTCTTAAACAATATCGCAAACTCGATTGTTGTGACTTACGGTTGCGTTGTTGAAGTTATTACTTATTGTAAGTTAGTGCACAAAAATCAGAAAATTGGGTACCTGTAGCCAGTGTTGGGCACTAGTCTTCCCATTCCCATCTTCATCCTCCCAAGCAGCTGAAAAAGCCATTGGAGCAGTTAAAATACTTTACTTGCAAGTGAATGCAGATGCGGGACTCAAAAATTTCAAAATTTCGGTTGTTGAGTTGAGATGGTGTAAATTGAGGTTAAATGGTAAGCCGCAACCAGTGAGATGACGTAAGGCGATGAGTAGCATTATTCTCATGCTTAATACGAAAAGACTTAGAAAATATTCTAACCCTCTTCACTATAAGCTAAGCATTGTTGGGCACTCATGTGTTTTCTTACCTAAGCTAAGGTTAAGTTTTCAATAAATTGTTTTCCTAGTCAAAATTAAACCAATTAACTCAAAGGAAATACGCAATATTTAATAAAATTTTTATATCTAATACCTAACTGTACAAGTTATTTACACATTATAAGAATATGAATTTTACAGAACCTCAATATTCCCCTATCCTTAGAGAAATTTTTAATTCAAAATACAGTGAAGGGAATTGAGGTTTGTTGGGGAAGGGAGATGAAAGATTTAAGAGGATCACATTGCAAAGACAAGTTGAGTCACTTGAAAAACCCCAAAATAATGGTTACACCAAACTTATATCGCTTTCTCCAATTTTCCAGTCATTGGCACTAACCTTAATAAGTGGCTTTTAAAATTACTCTCGAGGTCAGAATTTAGTACACATGCAGAAAGAGGAATGAGATAGGTTCTTCAACTCCCTCTCATTTTTTCTGCATGGCTTTTGCAGTTAAGACTTTCTAAATGTCTACTAAATTCTGACCTCCAGTGTATAATCCAAAGAAGTTGGGGAGTTGCCGAAGAGTTTGTCTGTTCCAAATACAAAATTTCAAATCCAAATAATAACTTTTTGTTTTAAACGTTCATCATTCATAATTCAAGTTTGGGTAGGATTAATCATCCTACTTTATCTCGATTTTTAAATAATGGACATTATTAAAACACGATAAATGGTTGTTTTCATATAATTTTTGGATTTGGGGGAGAAATAGGTCATTCTATCCCATTCCATAAAATTTCCAGACAAATCTTAACTCACTCCAATTAGTTCTGTAGAAGCTTGAGGATGGGGAACTTTAATGCTGATTTTTGCTGCAGAAAAAACTAATTCATTTCCTTTTTTTCAGTTTCAGACTTTCTTCTCCACTCTCTCCATAAAATATTCACAATTCAGTATCCATCAAACTCTTAGCCCATTAGTCCGTTTCCAAGACAGAGGAATCAGAAGAAGTGTTAAAATTAATAAGAGAAGGCCCATTTGTTGATGTCCCGAGATGAATTCCGGTCATCTCAGTTTGAACTTGGACTTGGGAACCCATGGCGGGTGTTTTGGTGACCATGCAGGACCTAGCCACACTCTCGAACAGCTTCTCAACTTCAGGAGCACAATGGACAAACTCATGAGACCAGAACTTGTAAGTGGGGTTCTTGATGAGCTCTATAAATGTGACAAGGAGGCCCCAGGGGTGTGGTCGATTCACAACGAGTCGTTCTAGCAGAACTCTTGTGATTTGCTCCTAAGGAAAAGAAAAAATATATATAAATTACAATTGATTGGTTTTAAGTTATGTACTGTACCTGCACGACTTCAGTATTTGATTGAGCAAAGAGATAAAGAATAATGAGACTAAAGTAATGAGTATGAGAAGAAGGGAAACGAAGTTGATTGGCGAGGGCGTTGAGGAAGAGGTATCTTCCTTCGGTATCTAGGTCCACGGCTAAGTTCTGAAAAATGTCCATGTGGGATGTATGGGCGACAGTGGACAAGTTGGGTGTCTGTCCTCTTCCTCGTATGACGGAGATGTGTTGGGAGCCGACATAGAGAACCAATGCGTTGATGAGTGCTATGTTGTAGCGATTCCCTTCCTCGTTGAATTGGACCTGGAGAAAGATAAGAATGTGCTGATGAGATTATGAAAATAACAAACCAGATGATATGATGAGCATAAACAAAAGTGAGACGGTCTGGCAGATTCCCTGTTCCAGTCTCTCCAACCTCAAAACTTTTTCAAACTCTTCCAGGGTTCTCACTCCGTTAGTTAGCGATGCACCATTTCATATTTTTTTTTAATGTTATTTCGCGCCGTTTTTGTCATACGAAGTCGCCATTCAAGCCAAACTTTAGCTACTTGTTTTTCTCACTCAAGTGGAGAAAAAACACAGATGAGTCGGGTTTATCTTTCAGTATAACAATTTCCCGAAGTATGTTTATATCCTAGACGAAAAAATAACGTGGACAATAATAATTGCTCGAATACCTCAAAACTATAGGGAAATGAGGCTAAGCGGTCATAGTAGTTAGTCTTGGTCAGTCTCAAAGAATAATTTTTGAGAAAGACCCTGAGCCCGAGCAGAACCCATTTCTCGGTAGTAACCCCAAAACAACGCGCTTTGGATTACTTCCAAATGGCAACCGCAATGTCTTTCTTTTTTTAAAAAGAAATACTTTTCAAGTCAAATTGCCTTTTTTCTACCTACCTTCATCCTAAAGTCGTAACACTCATCAGTGATGAGAGATACCCATAAAATGATCATCTCAAGACTCACCTGTAGATTTGGTCGTAATTCTGATAGGAAAGTGACCGGTGCTCGAGTCTTGAGGTAGGAGTCGATGTCTTTTTTGAATGTCTGTGGTGTGATCATGGCTCCTATGTTAGAGAGAATCCTTGGAGCTATGGATGTGTCGGCAAGCATTTCGAACTTGAGGTTGGCAGTGAATGGGTCTGGTAGACGCATGTTCCTGGGGAAGGCAGACAAGACGAGGTTTCTCATCTGTATGCAGTTGGGAGGAATGGCGTCGAGAAAATGGTATGAGTAGTCGCAGAGAAAGTCAGGAAAGTCATGGAGGATGACAAGGAGGACACGGAGAGTACCTCTGTAGAGTGTCTGGACGGGATTGGCCATGTCAGCATTACGCATAAAAGGTTGCAAGAACTTGAATAGGTCGAGGAGGAGCTGGCAGTACATTGCCCAGTACTTCTGATCAGATGCCAAAGCTAGCATTCGAGCAATGAACATTCTATTCCCTACTATTTCCAACCAGGCGTAGGCAAACCCAGGAACCTTCACAGGGTTAACGATGTGCATGGTGTTGCTGAATCCGATGAGGGCCTACACATTATTCAAAAAGTCACAATCAAAAAATACATCCCACATGATTCGAATGAATTTTACAAATAAAATAAGATCTCTTACCTGCATGGCAATATTCTCAAAGACAGTGTCAGGTCCCATCATGTCCTGAAATAACATTATGAACATTCGATGGAAAGGGAGTTGCTGGAATTCTGCCTTCTGCATTTCGTGATCTTGAATGAGAAGCCCTGCTACAATTCCCAAAAACTTGTTGAGGAGGTTGATTTTAGGAGCAGAGTTCCCTTCGTCTCCGATATGACGAATAAGAAGGGATACTAAACGGACTAAAGCATCTGTCGCTTGGTAGACTTTACCCCTCACAAAAGCAAATCCACCCGTCTAGTAAAAGACATGATACAGTAAAGTGATGTTGGATCAGTTTGTATTTACATACCTGGAGGCCTTGGTAAACTTGGTTTACACAGCATTGAACTGAGATCCTGAAGAAGCGTGTGATGACATCGTCGGACTTCAATATTCCCGACAGATTCAGTTCGTTGATAAAAGAGCTGAAGGGTTTGGAAGAGTCCTTTGGAGAGCCCGCCGTCAAATAGAGACGGATCCACTCACGGAGTAATAACTCTGACTTCTCAACCAAACCTACCAACGAAAACATAGGCAAATACAAGGATTCCGTCTCTAGTCTGAATCTGATATAAGGGAATGAGAATATTAGAATACAAGAGCAAGATTGGATGAAAGAGACTCGCCATCAAATAGACACGACACCAGATACATGGACACAACTATGTCCCGGGAAGGTATCAGAATTTAATTCTAGTTATTCTATTTCAAATGAATTGATAGGTAAACTGGAGGAGGATTATATAGAATAGGTAAGATTATGTAGGGACAGGAATGGAGATGATCTGAGGGCGTGTAGTGTTACCAGAAGGGTCGTCGAACTCTCTGGATTGGCTCATGCCAGTGTGGAGGTGTGTAGAGACTGTGGGAGGAGTTCTCTCTCCGAATGAGCCAGGAGTCTCTGCAGGTGGCAGTGGTAGGGATGTTGGAGGTTGGAGCGGAGTTGCGGTGTTCCCGCGAAGGGCTTCCACGAGAGACAAGAGTCCTTCTGGGTGCTGACGGTTCATCGTTGCACAACGACAAAGAATGTCAGCCTGAAACATGAAAACGTTTACATAAGAATCATATCAACCCGCCATTTCATGCCGAAAATAATTTACTCAGAAATCCACTATATTGTCAGATTACTAATATCCGTATGGTCGTGGCAAAAACCCATTTTGCCCCTCTCAACCCTCTTCCTTCACTTAAACTTACGGTATGGAAAAAGTCCCCTTCGTTGACAGCGACAGAAAATCTATCATCGACACAATACATCCGCACGAGGGGGATAGCAAAGTTCATGGCTGGAATGTTGTTCCCTTTCTCGAGGGCGTTGGCCAAGTAGGCATCAAACTGGAGCATGTTAACCAAGTTGGAACGAATCAATGTGTCCACTGCCTCTACATTGAACTTGAGATCAGACCGCGTCTCAATCAATGTTCTAAACAAAAATAACAACTTTGAATTTTAAAGCTCATCTCTCTCGTTAGATTTTCTATTTAAAAAGATTCTCAGCAAAAAAGTTATCTTCAAATGCCTCTGTACTTATCGTATGAGAAGTATCAGAAACTCTAGTCTAGAACATCATGTGAGAATTACTCAAAAGTCACAATCAAACCTTAAATTCTCAATGCTCCTTTGTACTACTAATAAAAACAAAGTATAAATAGTTTGTTTAGTTGTGACTTTTGGGTATAAATAAGTATAGTCATACTTTGTGACTTGTCGATTGACCCAGTTTTCTCCAAAGGCTCTGGGATCTTGGAGTGCCTTCAATACCAACAAATGGGCATCTCTGAATCGAATAATCTCAGGATCAGCAGGGAAGGCGGCAAGACCTTCTAGGAGACCTTCCACTCCTTTTTGCAGAAGTGTGATTGCTCCCACCACACTCCGAGAAGTTTTTGCTGTCAATATTAGTTCTCCTAGTAATCGAATTCCATTGCTCTGGAATCATATCATGAAATATTCAATTTATAATTATTTTCAACTCTCTCTAGAGATGAATTGAATAGATAATCAAAAACAACAAATTACGAGTTGATTGGAGAGGGCCGATGAAGAGAGAGAGAGATCCTGGAGGTAGTTGTCCATCTGTCCAATGAGTTTCTCGTAAATGCTAAGTAAGTCGTCATTCGCTCCTGGTGGTGGGAGCGAGATGTTGTTCGACGGTAGAACTACTTGTCCCCCCAACTNCGTCATTCGCTCCTGGTGGTGGGAGCGAGATGTTGTTCGACGGTAGAACTACTTGTCCCCCCAACTCCAATCTAGACCAACACAAAAGATTAAATACTTCATAAATCCATTCAATACGAAAAGAAAAGATTTATTAATCTTCCAATTA
>NIPM01000008.1:1940665-1970726 GCA_002738285.1 Holacanthella duospinosa | reverse complement strand
TGCATCTTCTTCTATCACATGGGAATGTTCCTGGGTTGGGGCAGGGTGATGAAACTGTTTGATACAATTTTTTCGTTTTGACTAAGATGGATTTCAAGTTTGGTGGTCTTCGATGTTCGAAACATATTTGGAAATATGTTTTGAATGGATGGAGATATTCGGATAATTTGATTAAATAGGTTCTTGGTAGTAGATGCGAGATTTTTTGATGGTTCGGAATAGGTAAGAACAAAAGGGATTCTAGTTTGCTTATTAGTATGTTTTGAAATGAGGAGAGTATTTCTTTGAATTGATTTAACTTTTAGAAACGATCGTTGTAAAATTTCTGTAGGATATCCTCGATTAATGAAGAATTGATAAAGGGACCTTGAATGAGTTATGAAATCATTTTCTCTGGAACAAATTCTTCTTAGACGCAGAAATTGTGAATATGGTATAGAATTCATGGTATGGTGCGGGTGGTAGGAACTGTACATCAGATAAGAATGTGAGTCAGTTGGCTTGTAGTAAATAGCAGTGGAAATTTTGTTATCAATAGGAGAAACCAGGATGTCAAGGAATGGGATGGATTCTGTTGAAAAGTTAGTGGTAAATTTGAGACATGGATGTAAATTCGTAAATTGTTGAGTGAAATGGTCAGCTGCTGAATTAGTGCACGAAAATAAGAGTAAACAATCGTCAATATATCTTTTGTAGAGGTCTGGTAGTGGTCCATTGTAAGTACCAAAGAATTTCTCTTCCAAAAAAGCTAAGAATAATATAGCATAGCTAGGGACCATTCTTGTTCCCATTGCGACTCCGCTTGTCTGTTTGAAAAATTTCTCGTTGAATTCAAATGAATTTATGCTTTAATAATCACTTATAATTCTTATAATTTATGCTTTAATGTTCACTTCTTAAATATATTACACCTTAGATCCTACATATTTGTTTAAATTAGAAACATCAGTTTGTAATTCAGTACAAAACCTTTTCACTACGAACAAAATTTATAAAAATCTATACTTGGAAATTGTAGATCACTTTTTAACCATACAATTTGTGAATTTAAGGGACATGAAAATTTTAACAGTTATGACTCGATATACTGCTAATTTTGATATTAATTCTTATTTCAAGTATATAACCTATTTTCTACAATTATCACTGCCTTGAATTTTCACAAACTTAAGTTAACATAATTACTATCTATCTAATAATCGGTAAGTGTGAAAAATTAATAAATTAAATTATTACTTGAATGAATAAATAAATAAATAGACTAGTTTGCAGTCTTTTTGCTCAAATTTTATTTTCTACAGCAGAACAAGCCTACGAGCCTGAGTCGCATTAGGAGATTCCATAAATAGAAGTATGGATTCATTAATGATAGATAATAATAGTAGCAAATTAAGAACTTCAATTAGTATGGGAAACAATTTTCAACGTGATGTATTTACATCTGCACTCGCTAAAGATCTGACTATAATAGCTTATTATAATAATAANGATCTGACTATAATAGCTTATTATAATAATAATAGGATCTGTTATTCTTGTACTTTTTGTGTTTCTACATTAAGCTTGAAACTCTGGTATATTCACTTTAATTTAATTTGAATATTTTAATTTCCAAGTGAATATGAATAAATCAATCTAANTAGCAAATTAAGAACTTCAATTAGTATGGGAAACAATTTTCAACGTGATGTATTTACATCTGCACTCGCTAAAGCTCTGACTATAATAGCTTATTATAATAATAATAGGATCTGTTATTCTTGTACTTTTTGTGTTTCTACATTAAGCTTTAAACTCTGGTATATTCACTTTAATTTAATTTGAATATTTTAATTTCCAAGTGAATATGAATAAATCAATCTAATTTACCTACATGCTCTAACTGTCAAGGAAAATTTCGTTGGTTTTCATATTGATTTTGGTAAGACGGAATCCGCAAACCGTTTCAGACATATGATCATTCGTTGAACTACAAATCACTACTTATTTTACCAAAGCTGTTCTAATACCTCACATTTTATTTTATTTGGATACTTATATTTAAGTATGTTTAGTGTTAATCCAATGCAATTTAGAATTCAAAGGTGGGTGTGCATATGGTATCTTGTACATTTTCTCTGTCAACATTCTTAAGTTGAAATAATAAGGTTCAACATAAAATATTGAAAACTTTATCCCCCAGATCAAATGTGTTGTCCTTACATATCAAATTTACCAAACTTCACAATGAACATCAACTGCTCTAATCCTAGGATCAAAATAAGGTTTGGTTCTTGTTAGTGGTATAAATCAAGAAATCAAATTTACCCGAAAGAACATACCATTACCTTTTCCAATCTCATCATCAAATCATAAATTAGTTAATGTTCCATACCATATAATTTCAGAAATTATCCAAAGACATGGTAACAACCTAACTAACAAGGTATTCTAAGCTTGCATGAAACTATAAATTCGTGACGATTTAGGTATAAATTTAAAACCATAACATGTATGTACTTTCAAGGAAACATGAAGCTTGACAATGGCAGAAAGATATATGCAAGAAACGTACTCATTGAATAAGTAGTCCAAAGCTTGTTGCGTAAATTCTGTATCAGTAACAACAGCTAGGACTGAGAGGTGAGGAAGGTGTGAATTTGTGCTAGACTAGGACTTATCTACCTGATTTATTACTTCTATGGAAGTATATAATACACCTACTCTGATTGAAATAGTAGTTATCTAATTTATTTCAACCTTAGTGGTTCCGGAGTTTGTGAGGAGCAATTCAAACAAGCTTTTCACCGTTCTCAGTCTCTAGTAAACGTTAAGCTAAACTCTTAACTGGAAAATAAGAACTGGAAGAACATCTAAAATTTATTATTTTCTATACCTATTTGAAAGGTTTGTAATAAAAATTTACATAATTAAGAGTGCAATGCTAGATCACGAGGAAATTTATGTTATTGTCAGTATTACAAATGGACATGGGACAAGTTTTACAACGTTAAACAAAATTCACTTTGACTTATGTCGTCATGGGATTATTATGTCTTTCTCACTGCCGATCACTAGTGAGAGGCGGAAAGTTTGACTGACGTCCGTGCAACTTTTCCTCTGCCGTTAAACATTAGTGGACAATTCTGCATGCTTCAAAAAGGTCTTCCGTTGTTGTATAAATCGTAGTGCCTAACTGGGTGCGAAACGAAAGGCGTAGGAATAGCCTAGCCTTTTGGAGCAAGTCCACTGTACTTTGCTACGTATTACATTGTTATGCACAACGAACCATGTCAAATAAAAAAATACAATCGACTCATTCGACTTCTGTTCTCTTGTATACTGCTTGAGTTCATAAAGACTCCGTTTTAGTAAACAGACAAGGATTTCATCGTTGGCTGAAACTCCCTCTGGTATGCTCATGTAGATAATTTCGTTGAGAATCCAGTAGAAAAAAGTAGTTGTAATGTCAAATTGCCTGATGACCATGTTTTCAACTGTAGAAACTGCTAGAATAAGTCGTATTGACTCGTATCGACAAACTGAAGCAAAGGAGTCGGTATAGTCAATTCCGAACTTTTGTCTGTATCCTTTAATTACAAGTTTGGCTTTAAATTTGTCGATGCTGTCATCTTCCTTGAGCTTGACTTTAAAAATCCAACGGCTGTCCAAGACGTTGGTTTGATAGGGACGTTGAACTTCCTCCCAAGTTTTGTTCTTTTCATGACTTTCTAACTCTTCATCAATGGCAATCTTCCAGTCTTGAGAGTTTTCTACTAAAATGGCTTCTTTGTAACTCTTGGGTTCATTTATTCTCATTGCTAGGTTGGCTTGATATCTTTTAGGAGGAGTGAGAATGGACCGATCTCGAAGTTTTGATCTTGTTGACCTGGATTGTTTTGATGTATTCACGTTCTGCTTGGATAACTTCACTGTTGTTTTTTCTTATTGTGCCGGAATTTCGGCTTCATATTTTCCATCAGCAGTCCTTATTAGAATAATAACATTTCTCAGGCGGTTTTCTTAGTTGGGTTCTGGTCTGCTTGAAGTGTTTGATTCTGTACATGAATCAAATGTTTCGTCACTTTCACCTCCGCTTTCTCTAGATTCCACAGGTTTCGTATCAGTTTGCTCTTCTTCGTCCTTTATATCAATTTCACCTGCTTCTTCCATATCAATCTGGAAAGTCGTTTCTTCTAGAATCTCGTTCTCGAATCTAACATTCCTTGCCAGTGTTATTGAGCTGTTATCTGAATAAAAAGTCTATACATTTAGGAATTACTATCATACCAGACCAGGATAAGTTTCGATGACTTGGAATCCCATACACGGCGGTGCTCTTTCGGGATTTGTGTGTATGCAGTTGAACCAAAAACTCGAACGTATTGAAGGCTACGTTTCTTGTGAAAAATGCTTTCAAACGCCGTAATATCTGATCGTTGTCTATTGAGAACTCTGTTATGAATATAGACTGAGGTACCTACTGCTTCTGCCCAATGCTTCTTAGGGAGATTTGATTTCTTCAGCATGACCCTGGCACCATCCTTGATAGTTTTCATTTCTCTCTAAATTCTGTCGTTAGCCTCGAGATAGTATTGAGCCACGGTCTGCTGGATTATGCCATGTTCTTTCAGAAACGCATTCAGAGTCTTGTCCAGTAACTCAGTTCCATTGTCTGATTCCCAGTGTGATGTTCTATAAATCTGACATCCTCTTGAATGCAAGGTGTTTGATCTTTGCTTTTTATGAAATAGACGCTTCGAAACACGTAGCATCATGTTTTAGAAAAACAAAATAATTCGAACTCCCGTTGATGGCACGGGCATTTTTCCACAGAATTCAACGTGAACCATTTCGCATGGTTTTCTGATGGTTCTGTTTTCTATTAATGGAAATAGTTTTCTCGCCTCTTTGCCCAGATGACAGGCTTCACAAGTCAATATTCCACTCAAATCTTCCATTGAAATTTTAGAGTATACATTTTTCTTCACTGTTTCCTTTAGATTTTGAATGTTCACACGCGCAAGACGATTGTGATATAATTCAGCTTTAGATATCAACACCTTCGGAGAAAGTTGAAATTTCATAAAGTACATACACTCTTTCATGTAGTGCTCTGGTCCAGCAACTCCGTTGTTCTGGTAATATGTAGTTCCTCAGCTTGTTAGAACAATTTTATATCTTTTCTTAGCTATAACTTTCTCGGGGAACAGGTTAACAGGTCCAGGGATCTATAGAACGGTTTATTGGTACAGTGATTCCATTTACCTTACAGAAATGCTTCCAGTTTAACCGTCCAAGTTCCTAGAGCTTTGGTTTCAGTTCTATTCGTCAGGGACACATATCTTTGAGTTTCAAACTTGCGATATTCTTCGAACCATTCGTTTGATCCAGTGATATACTGGCTTGCACCACAATCGCTAGCTAATCCAACAAAAATTTTCTGACGCAATATCATCACTTAATTCACTCGTCATCATGAAAGCATTTGATAGTTTATGTGCGCTTTGGGTATAAGAAACGCTGCTCGTTTTGAAAAAGTTACATTGGATTTGTTGAAGGGCATATGATAATTTGGCCCTTGTCTCTTTGTCGAAAATTTCGGGACCCTGCATTCTCGCTTCCAATGTCCCATCTTGTCAAAGTTGTGACAATTTGTCCGGTTCCTTAGTTCTGATATTTTGCCATGCTGACTTCTGGATTGTCCAGCAGGTTTCGAAGAATATGCAGCTGACTTTCTACAATGAACTTTATTTTTAGAGTTTTGAGATTTCTCTAATTCTTTCTTGCGGAAACTAGAGAGAAGCATAGGCATTCTTTGATTTGCTTCTGGAACGCTGTACCAGGCCTTTTTAAACGCATGGTACGTTTCACTTGGTGAGCTGGATACGATCTTCGTAATTACTGTTGCGACATTCATTGTGACTCCTATCTCGTTTAATGAACGGGTGTTATTCGTTTAATGTAAGCTTCCAAAATGGACTGACTTGGCGATATTTTGTAATTTGAAAAAGACGTGAGGACATGTTGCTTATTTAGAACATTTGAATCTGAGTTAACTTCCTTAAGATGGCCAAATATCTCCTTAGAGGACTTACAGTTATACACGTGATTCGTTTGCGTTGA
Source organism: Holacanthella duospinosa (assembly GCA_002738285.1). Classification (NCBI taxonomy): domain Eukaryota; kingdom Metazoa; phylum Arthropoda; class Collembola; order Poduromorpha; family Neanuridae; genus Holacanthella; species Holacanthella duospinosa. The sequence goes on along the minus strand of NIPM01000008.1, from coordinate 1,964,621 downwards.
GTCCAGAGTGGGTGCAATTATTGCGTTGGGGGTGGATGTCCTGCTTGTCCCATGTCGGTTGCTGTGCAATGTCGGCTGGACGAATTGACGTACCACTTACTACATCCCATACTTCGTTAGCTTTGAGCACTAGCGTGATTTGAAATTTCCATCTTTGGTAATTTCTGTCGTCTAGCGTCACGACTTTCTCGGTGTCAATAATTTTGCTCATTGTTGCTTCCAAATACAGACACGAAACTAAACTTTTATTTGCTAGGGTTCACTTACAAAACTCCACTACTGTCGTAAGATTTCCTTATTGTCCAACGCACTTCAATTACTATTCTCTAAACTGTAACCTTTTTCGATACGGTTGACTTACTTGGGTTAGTGGATGTTTCCTGAAGGTCACTTCACTTGAACTTTTTGGATCTATTCCACTTCTTTCTAGACTTGGGTTCCTCAACTTACATGGGAACAGTCATGACTTGTAAATTAATTTCAAATTAAATTTGAGCTTTTCATGTACTTTTGCTGCCAACATATGGACAGCCAGTTTTTTATCTTNCTGCCAACATATGGACAGCCAGTTTTTTATCTTAGGATATATATGTTTACTTTTTTTTTTGACCTAATATCCTATGGAAACAGAATTTTTCACTCCCTGCTACAACACACGGTTATGAAGCTTCTGCCCGTCTGACAGTGATGTTATTCTTGCGCGTGAGTTCCTTAGTCGACGCTTTTGTGACTTTTAAATCTTTTTTTTTGTAAGATTTTTTTTAAATAAACTGCACAAACGACAGACAGATTTGGTAAAGCTAGCAACACTAACAACAACCATTACCCAAACTTAGCCCAACCCAACTTAATAATNTAGGATATATATGTTTACTTTTTTTTTTGACCTAATATCCTATGGAAACAGAATTTTTCACTCCCTGCTACAACTCACGGTTATGAAGCTTCTGCCCGTCTGACAGTGATGTTATTCTTGCGCGTGAGTTCCTTAGTCGACGCTTTTGTGACTTGTAAATCTTTTTTTTTGTAAGATTTTTTTTAAATAAACTGCACAAACGCNTTTTAAATCTTTTTTTTTGTAAGATTTTTTTTAAATAAACTGCACAAACGACAGACAGATTTGGTAAAGCTAGCAACACTAACAACAACCATTACCCAAACTTAGCCCAACCCAACTTAATAATGGTCAGCATTTTAGTTCTGCGTGTACTTCATCACCTAATGATAACCGCAGAGAAGCCTGGCGTTTGTTTTGGTAGAATTTATACTCAAGCGAGAAATGCTGTTGGCTATTGGTCTTTAATCTGTGTGCGAGCAAAAATTTAACATTTTTCTGAGTTTAATGTTTCGTAGTACATTTGATTTAATTGCAACAAAACGTCACAATTTAGGGAGGCGAGAGATTTGAATCACCTCTCCTCTCCAGGTTGAGAGGTAAACATTAACATTTAGTTAGGTTTTAATTGTATTTCATGTTTATTGGTTTAGTTTTATTTAGTTATGTAACGAATATTCGTCCGGCCGAATATTCGGCCTATTTTTCCGTCGAATACAGATATTCGTATTCGGGGTCTCAGGCCGAAATTTCCGACGAATATTCGGCCGAATATCTCAAACATGAAATGAGCAAGTTTGAACATGAATCCAAGTGAACTAAAACGTCACAGTGACAACAGCAATTCAAAATGGAAGAAACCAGAGTCAAGAAATTCGATTCCGATAACCCAGCACCGTCCACCAAAATCCAACTTCTTACAACCAGTAGGAAAACATATAGTACAGTTCGCTTATAAAGTTGGAAAGTTTTTTAAGATTTTGTTTTTTGTTTTTCGGTTGTTGGTTTTTGTTAGGTTATTTTGTTTATTTTTTAAGGTTTGTTTTTGGTTCTTGGTTTATATTTTTAGGTTTTTTTAGGTTTGAAGGTATGCCATTTTTTAAAGCTTGTTTTTACTTTAATTTTAGATTTTTTTAAAGTTTTCTTTAGGTTTTTATTTGTTTTTTTGANCCAGTAGGAAAACATATAGTACAGTTCGCTTATAAAGTTGGAAAGTTTTTTAAGATTTTGTTTTTTGTTTTTCGATTGTTGGTTTTTGTTAGGTTATTTTGTTTATTTTTTAAGGTTTGTTTTTGGTTCTTGGTTTATATTTTTAGGTTTTTTTAGGTTTGAAGGTATGCCAGTTTTTAAAGCTTGTTTTTACTTTAATTTTAGATTTTTTTAAAGTTTTCTTTAGGTTTTTATTTGTTTTTTTGAAGTTTTTTTAGGTTTTCTTAGGTTTGAACATATGCTTCTAAAAAAACCTTTAAAAAATCCTTAAAAAAACCTTAAATAACAAATAACAACCTAAAAAAAACTTTTAAAAACCNTAAAAAAACCTTTAAAAAATCCTTAAAAAAACCTTAAATAACAAATAACAACCTAAAAAAAACTTTTAAAAACCTAAAATGAAACCAAAAATAGACCTTAAAAACGGGCAAACCTTCAAATCTAAAAAGCCTTTAAAAAACTGAACCATGAACCAAAACAAATCCTTAAAAATAACCTAAAAAAAACCTTGAAAAACAAATCTAAAATAAAAAACAACATAAAAAAATTAACAAATCTTTAAAAAACTTCTTACTTTATAAGCAAACTACTGTATATTTTTCCACTGGTTCCGATTGGAAATATTTTGGTGGTTGGGGCTGGGGTTCGGAATCGCGTATCTTGACTCAGGTATGGAAGAAAGAATCTCAAATTTCGGATATAAAAAAATTTCACAGAAATTTCGCTAGTAGTAATTATCTAAAATGTCAAAAGGCAGCGATTTAGAAGTGTTTTATGTCCTGTAATCTCAAGTGAGTCATACATCACAATTTGCCTCGACTAAACTATGACTACTAGATTAAATTAAACTTACTTTGCTTTAAAGAAAATTCTTACAAATAAAATCTGCGGTATTCATCAAAACGTAATGCAGACGTATGAATGCAAATCCTGGGGCTAAGACCTTTCAATAGATACCCAACTTACACAGTATGAGATATTCGGCCGAATATTCGTTATTCGTTTGTAGAACGAAGCGAGGCTTCGTTATTCGTTTCTGGCCGAATACCGGTATTCATTACATTCCTAATTTTATCCAAATTTGCAAAAAAAAATTTTTGGTACAGATAGAAATTGAGTTGGGTAGAAGTGAGCGGTTAATCCAAAGTTTTTCCTAAAAATTCCGGTTTCCAATGGAAATGGCTCAAAAACAAAAAAATAAACAGATATATCCTAAGACAGAAAACTGGCTGTCAATAAGTTGGCAGCAACAGTAGGTATAAGTCACAAAAGCTCAAAAAAACAAACTCCTTTCGTGTTTGTTTTTAGACTAATTTATTTTAGAAACAAAAATAAAAGAAAAAGAAATGATAACACATAGGACCCTTGGACCTTATTAGTCACAATTACAGTACCGATCCCTTCAGAAGTAGTTAGAGCTTTTTGAATTTTTTTTCCCAATCCCTGGTTTGCAAACCTCACATATAAATATAATCAACCTAAATACTAAAACTTTCTCATAGTGTAAGCCTACCACTATGCAGAGTCGGGCACTGTAAAAATTGCTTAAGATTCCCATGGTATGCGAAAAGTTATTTTATTCTGAGAAGCAGACCAATAGAATAAAATTGAAAATTGGGAATAAAATTCTGGTTGGGGATGCAGTTGGAATCGACCGTAACCATTTTATTTTTTACATAGCCTTATGGAAAAATACTTTTAGAATAATTTTCAGATAGAAAATTCAGCAATTTTTCAATATTAATAAATAACAATTCAATATCAATATTTTTGGTTGGGGTATAGATTTTAGGGGGTGTTTTCTTTCAATTTAAAGAGACAGTATTTGAAAAAAAAATCAATTTTTTTTTGAAAATTCTTTTTTCGGATGTTTGCATTTCTATACAAGAATCGTGACATTTGAGGACGTTTGTTAGGTTGTTAAGTTGTGTTCAAACTAACAAAATAGCATAAATAATGATACTTTTGGGCATTTTGCAAAAATTATTTCGAGAAATATAACTTTTTTGTTTTAAAAACTCTCCAAAAATCTTCAAATGTTATGATTCGTGGAGAATGCAAAAATCCAGGAGAGAAAATTTTTTCTGAAAAAAATTCAAACAATTATTTCGATACTCCCCAAGTGTATACCCAAACCATATTTTTAACTTCACTTTTTTTGGATTAAACTTCGACAGGTTAATTATATTTAAAATAAATTCAAAAACTTTTAAAATCATCAAAATCAATACAAACCAAAATTATACACTCAGAAATTGAAGTTAAACTGAGGCTTCCGTAGCTTTCCGTTAGAGACGGAAAAAGATTTAGTTGGGAGACCATATGTGCATCTGGGTTGGGAAGCGGTTGGGGAGAAATGAGTCTCACTCAATAACGATGACAATTCAAAATCAATAAATAAAATATGCGAGGCAACTGCAGGCGCGAGTGCAAAAAAAAATCAAAAAACTCTAACTACTTCTGGAGGGATCGGTACAAAGGATCAGACAAATATGACTAAACAAAAACTAAATGTTAAACTCGTGATCATGAAACATAATTTCCAACGCAAAGTCAATGTACCGGATAAGGAAAAATGGGGATTCTGTAGATAAAAATGGCTTCTCTGCTTTTCTCAAACTGCAAAATATATTCGACATAATAAACAAGCGTTGAAAAGGTGTTCATGTTTTAAAGTACACAGATTCTCAAATTCAATTCAGCAAATGACAAAAGTTGCATGACTCGGTATCTTGAATAAGATTAATACTTCAGCGAATCTGATAACAAGTCAGTGCATAGTTAAAATTATTGTGTAGTAACGTCAAGCAGGGTGACTTTGGACAGTTTGGACAGATTTTGTCATGAAATAAGCACAAATTTTAATTGATTTGATAAAATTCAATTATTTCTTCGGAATCATGTGTACAAAATGGGGTACTAATTACTTAAAAAACTTGGGAATATACGGAGTTTGTTTGGTAAGATTTTTTTTTGCAATAACGATTAATTTTTATTAGTGTTGTTCCGATGCAGGCAAAAACCCGCATCGGCCGATGCGCCGATTTAGTGTCATTTTGAATCGGCAATGCAGATGCATCGGCCGATGCAGCCGATTCTGACGAATGCGTTGACACCAAACTGTTTTGTCACAACAAGCAATGTTTTGTCAGACATGCAATGTTTTGTCGACTAAATAACGTTTTTCTCAAGCTCTGCTCACAAACATGGTGAATTTCGGTTTCATTAGTAATCTCAGTTAGGCTAATCTGAAAGAATTTGGTAAAAATGAACCAATCGGATGACGAAATTATAGTGAACCCAAATACAGACGAAACCCAGCCAGAGCCAGGTCCAAGCGGTAAGTATATATAAATTAAATTTTCTTATAAATAATATTCTAATTTTGTTTTGTTTCCACATTGTACTTGCTCAATTATTTAAATTATTTCGTAGCACATATCCCAAAAAGGAGTCCGATTTGGGATTATTTCACTCAAACTGAAAATGATGCAAAAGATAATTGTCTTCATTGTTCTGAAACGATTTCTCGATGTGGAGTTGGAAAATCAGCAACAAACACAAATATGGTTAATCATCGGAAGCGAAAGCATAAGGAGAACTATCAGATTTTTCTGAATAAAGAAAATGAAGAATCAGGCAGAACCTCAAGGTCAAAGCCAACTAACAATTAACCAATAGTTTAATCAAAATATTCAATGGCCAATCTCAGATCCCAAGTCGGTCAAAATTAATTACAAAATAGCAGAGATGATTGCGTTGGACAACTAACCACTTCGATTGACCGAGAGACTAGGATCAACGGCTTCTGGCATCATTGGCTCCTCATTACAAGGTTCTATAAACTAAAATACTTGTTTTTTATGAATGCAAATTCAATAAAATCCGAGTTGTATTCTAATTTTATGTTTCTAGTACAGCCACCAGGAAGAACATTTTTTACTGGAATCAACCAATCAAGCAGAAGCAACTTTTTCTGTTTCGAAAAACAGCTTTGTCGGACGAAGCTGTAAAAAAAGTGATGCGCATCAGATTCTTTTACTGCCGAAAGAGAAGCAGCTCCCTAGTGTGAATGTGCAGTTTTCTGCTGCCGCCTCAAAAAAGTTGTAGTAACTTTGGAGAGTTGTCACAGGAAGTTGTATCTATATGTGAATGCGCAACACGCAGTTTTTTGCTTGCCGCGTCACAACTCGTAGCAACTCGTCTGGTGTGGCGTCACCTTAACACAATAGGATTGAGCAGCTACATTTGGTGAAAGTTAGGATTAGAATTCATTGAAGAATGGAAATATGCAGTCTAGATTGGTGGAAAAATGTTTAATTTAGATCTAAGCATTTTAATTTTATGGGTTTCCAAAGGTCAACTACTAAAACTTAACAAACACAGGCTTGTTGGGTATCAATCGAAAGCTGTTGATGCTAGTGATTCAAAAAATTACTAGCTTACCTTTGTAACCTCATCGCTACGATCGATAGGTCATCAAATGTCAACTATTGAATTTTTGACAACAAAGACACTTATATTTCTTAGTATATTAGTATATTTAGTATATTTCTGCAAATTTTGACCATAACTTCTCTGATACCTACTGGCTAATGCTAATCTGGTATGATTTATTAAAAATGGAAATGGATGGTTTCAAATAGACTCACTGAGGCTCTTCCCGTTGCACATGAAAGAACTACACTTTAAGAAAGTGCAAGTATTGTGGCGCCAAATAAGAATTTTGAAGTTGTAAGAAAATTCGCATTTGATTGGTTGAGATTTCTTTTATGAGTTGAAAGAACTTAACAGCCTCAGCCCTTCTAGGTATACTTCTTTCACTTGAAAGAGTACTCTAGAATCTCATATACCCCTCTCCACATTATCCTTGATTGATTCAACATTTAAATATCGAAAAACTTTAAAACAAGTGATTCGTTTTTTCCCCCTCAATCAATATCTTTGTTTTTACGTAATTTTCTCATATCCTTCAGAATTATGAATGTCTGACCAATTACTTAATTTTCAAACAAATTATTACTTGCATTAAACTAGAAGGATATGATGAAATCAAGCTATTTGAAACTTTTGAAATTTCATTGATGCCAAATTTCTTGACCTATTTTTCTTTCAAATTTGAACTTTTAGCGTTTCGAATAACCTCAAAAGGACTTGTGAAAGAAATTAATTTTAATACCACGAACGCCTTTTCGTGGCCCCAGTCCATAAGGCACCTGTTTTTTACCTCGGTTAACACGGACACCAATTTATTGATCAAGTTTTAAAGGAACTTCAACTTTTTTCTTACAAAATTTAATGAATAACTTCTTTTAAATAACTTTTGAAACGTTGAAATACGACAGAAAATGAACCAATGATATATTTTTAGTCATTTTTTGTCTCCACAACAACTCACTAGTATAAAGTAATGGTAAATTAAAACTACCTCGGCTAAGACGAACAAATTATTCATCAAGTTGTGTGTTCAGCTTACGCCGAACCTCGGTTACCACGAACCATATTTTCCGATCCCTTGAAATCCGGCTTATCCGAGGTTTACTGTACACGGGAAGTATAGGGTAGACAGGAGTTTAAACACACTGTAGTCTATTAAATAATAGTGATTTCTAAGTAGGATGGAAGCACTAATGAAGGAACTCATGATAATTTGTGCATTTGCAGCATTAATTGTTATATTATTGTTTAAAGCTGCATGATCCACTCGTGGCTGAAATGACGCTATTCCTTAGTCACGTGCAAAGCGTATATTTTCATCGCATTGATCTGACACATACAGTGGAGTATGATAATGTCTGGCAGAGAAAGGAGGGTGGTTCTTTCACTTGAAGTGGAAAACGGAAAACTTTAAAATTAAAATTAAAGTTGAGCGCCGTACTTACACCTATTTCGTTTATTATATTTTCATTTTCATTCACATATAAGATTACACTTTTAATTCCACCTTTTAGACATTTAGATTGTTATCGAAGAACTGGTTATGAATAGCCAAGGAATGTTAAATTCATAACTGTAGCAGCGCATTGGGTAACCTAATAAAGTTAATACCGACAGTCGTTGGTAACCCGCGCATTATACTGGTGGGAAAGGGTTCTTTGGATAAGCGCCGCAACGAAGTAAAAGAACCACCATCCTTTCTCTGCCAGACATTATCATACTTCACTGTACTTCTATTTGTGCAATTTTTTTTTCAATAAATACAGGCCATGACTATTAAAGTCAGAATTTGTAAATTTGGATATATCATAAACTTAATCAACGAAATAAATGACATGCAAAGAGATGATAGGCACAAGATTATATCATACGCATATCGTGAAAGTATAACCCATCTTCGTGTATTTTTCATAATAAATATATCCGGATCAAAAAGATTCATTTGAGTACTCTAGCAAAAAATAAGGTACAATTTTTGAACATACTGATGAGTAAGCCCTGGATTTTTACATATTTACATATTTTTCTTGCTTAATCGGATTCATTTTAAAGTTAGGATCTTTCCGAGTTTGAGCTTTCTGAGTTGAAATCTAGAGTTTGATACTACATATTTTTACATATTTTCAGCTTTTGGCACATATTAGCATATTTTTGATTTATTGCACATATTCCACATAAATATTCCTATCATAGCAAATAATTTTCATGCTTTTGACGATGCTAGGACATAATTAAAAAATTTTAGCAAGGAACCAACATGACAACTATAAGAGCAACTCAGAAACGGGTTGCGTCCTCCTGAATCGGTCCTCTTTAAATGTGGATAGGTTAAAATTCTGAATACAATATTCATGATTTAATCGAGTAGTCTGTGAAGTTTATTAAACTATTATTATTATTTTATATGACCAGTTAACATTACTTTTGGCCTATGGTCCTTACCAGGAAACGTCCGTCTAATAGTCTCCTTCATTTATTTTTGTGAGGTAAAGTGTTTCTTTGGGAAAATTATTTTTTTCAAAAGGAAGTTGAAAAGTAGACAAAAATTCAAAAACAATCTATTGGAAAGCGAATAATCGAATATAATAATTCTGAAACTGTGGGGACTTTAGTGAATTGTCGGAAAGATTATTGTAGTGAAGTAATTTCCGTACGTCTAATAATGTTTGGAACTGTATTTTTTACAATAAATGAAACAATTATGTTCTGTAGTAAATTTGGATAGTTTTAACAAAAAAAAATGATATTTTGGTGCCAATTGTTCAAATTTTAAGTACATATTTCGGCACATATTTCAACGATTTTGGGACATATTTATATNTTTTGGTGCCAATTGTTCAAATTTTAAGTACATATTTCGGCACATATTTCAACGATTTTGGGACATATTTATATACATAAATCGACATTTTTTAAAAACATAAAATCCGGGCTTTACTGATGAGTAATGTATATATTAATTATTCTGCAGACGGACTTGATGTAGAGGTAACCCTTGATGGTATATTTTCAAAATTAAATATCTCTGGAATGAGAGTTTTTATTAGTTCTGCAACGACAGAATCGAAGATAAATGCTTAAATTATAGTTTGGTACACACTCCAGAGGTCAAGGGTGACCAGGTCACGAGCGCAATTACAGTGAAATACTATATGTTTAGACACATAGCTCAGGATTTAAAACCATGGTATGATGTCACTACCATGGTTAATTAATCGGCTACAAGGGTTTATTAACAATGGTTAGCTACCACTATTATTTAATAGTCTACAATGTGTTTGAACTCCTGGCTGTGCTATTCTGACGGGGAAAGAAAATTTACTGTGAAGGAAACTTTGGAGGTTAAGTTTTTCTTTCCTGTTTCGGAAACAATTCTTTCTTCCTTGGTTGCAAGAAGAAAGTTTATTTTATTAATTTTTGAATCGAAATATTTTTCANAGGAAACAATTCTTTCTTCCTTGGTTGCAAGAAGAAAGTTTATTTTATTAATTTTTGAATCGAAATATTTTTCATGAAAGTTCCCGCGTTCAATTGGCCATGCGACATCCATGCGGGAGATGAGTTGAATTTATTTATTTTTCCTCCGCATGATTTCAACTAAGCTCCAACTTCCAAACAAATCCATTTGAACGAATTTAAAACCAGATATTTCTCAAAAACTTTCCTCAAATTAGAGCTCGGTCCTATTTGAGGAAAGGAAGAGAAAATTTGCTGGAGTTTTTAAGAAAAGTTTCTGGTGTGGATACATGGTAAAATTCGACTTTTCACGAAACTTTCCATGTTTGCAGATATTTTCTTTCCCCTTGAATATCGGGCATTAAAGCATAAGTTCTTTCATATGTGTTCCTCACTGTGTAGTAAATAGAAGAAATTAAAAATTTATAAAAACGGCCGGGTTCGACGTCGGAACGGTTCTCATCCTGATGGTGGAACAATATTCTATCTAAGAAACTATAATGAATGATTTAATATCATAAATCTTATATATATTTATCTCTTGAATTCCAAAATTCTAATCTACTTCCGAACGGCAATAATATCAATTTGTTTGACTCATTGTCAATAGCTAAATCTTTAATTTCTTCTGTTTTCTCCTCTGGATTTATTGGAGGCCATTTTGTTTCCGAGAATTCCAATGTGGATGGGTAACTAAACAAAATTTAAAATTAAATTTTAGTAAGAAAAAAAATTATTTTTACGGATAGTTACTTACGCCGCTGGGAACTTCTGCTTTGCAAATGATGTCCATAGTTTGACCATTGCTCGAGATATTTTGTAATTTTTATGATTCGTTCCAATTGTTGTTAAGGGTGGAATGATGTCAAAAATCAGAAAGAGATCGTCGGAATGACTGATACCTAAAAAAATAGACACTTTAAAACTTCTATCAATATATATGTCGTAGATACTACATAAATAGTAAAAGCCAGCCATAGTGGAGTTATAAAGACATTGGGAAAACATTTCATCTATTTTGTTTTTTATAGGAACAACATGTCGTAGAAATTCACAAATTTGAAAAAAGCTTTACATCTATGCTGTTCGTGGTACTTAATGGAACATACGCAGCACTAAACACAAATCCTTCCACTTTTAGTTTTCATAGTTATTAAAAACATTTTAGTTAATATTAATTACCATGATACTCCGGTTGAATTCCAAAAAAAGTTGATTTAAACCACTGACTAATGACGCCTAAGGCAATTTCAAATAACACATTTCTCTCTCCTTTAGCAGACAATAGTATGTTCGTAATAGTAAATCCTCCAGTGTAGTTAAAAAAATATGGAAACGTTGGTGCATATTTAGAGTGTGCAAGTATGGAATGGACAAAGCCAGTAAAAAAGTGACGGTCTGAAAACATTGTTGTCAAATTTGAAAGAAATTTTTCACGTCCTGTCTCCGCAATTGATTGAATATTTCCAAAGTACTGCTGATGAACTTCATCGGTTAATGTAGTATTATCCTTTGAGTAGAAAAGACCATTCCTTGCTATTGACTTCAACGCTGGGACATCACCTTTTACTAAACTTGAATTTCGAACTACCACTGTTGATACAAAAATATTATAATTAGTTTCAAAAATTATTTGTTTCATGACTCAAAATATTTAGTTACACACATACTTGTCGAGATGATCAATCCTTCGTGCGCAACGACTCCGGTCATCCATGGTACTTTATTAAATTTTCCACTACGGAGTGTATCGAATGGCTTCTCTAGTATAAATGCATTCAAATCTTTGATAGTTTCAACCGTTGGGGTATATATCGAAAGCAAGTCTCTCGTTACACTCTGATGAGGTAAATATTGAAAATTAAAAAAAAATTTGTCTAAAGTTTAATTAGTAATTTACTTTTCGTACCAAAATTTCCATATGAGTTTGCAATATGTCTTCTACTGGAACATGTTTGATACATTCAGTTAGTTTGGCTATTGTGTCATTTGGACAATTAAAAAATTTTCCAAATCGAAAAGCTTGTTCCATTGGATTTGGTGTTAGCGCCCAGGGATTAGTTGCGACTCCACTTAGTGATATTCCCTTTGCAAAGAGTCCTGTAATGGAAATAATCAGTGACTTTAAAAAAAAAATTTTTTTTTTTTGTTTGTTATTTCGAACCATGTGACATGGGTGACAAAATATGGTAGTGAACTGATGCTGCTCCTGCACNACAAAATATGGTAGTGAACTGATGCTGCTCCTGCACTTTGTCCAAAAATTGTTACATCTTTAGAATTTCCGTTGAAAAATTTGATATTATCCTGAATCCATCGAAGAGCTAGATTTTGATCTTTTAACCCTTGGTTTCCACGTATAGTGCCGTCACCGGTGCTAAGAAATCCTAATTTCAAATAATTAAAATAACTTGATAACTGTTATAACTGGTTGACTAAAAGTGTGAATGTGGACCAACCAAGAGCTCCAACTCTGTAATTGACAGTAACCAGAACGATATCTTCGTCCATGAAATATCCAGGATGATATAAACTACTTTTTCCTTCCATGAACATCCCTCCATAGAAGAATACCATAACAGAAAGACGATTGGTGCTCCTAAGATTAGTGAAGTTCTGTAAAGAAATATGTATGTCATGAATTTAGAAAATAGATATTTTTTTTGAAAAAAAAAAAAATATTTTCAAAATACCTTTGCGGGTATAAAAATATTAAGAAATAAACAGTCTTCGTCGATGGATTCAATTCTTCCTGTGACTCCCATGACTCCATTCATTTGGGCGCAGTTGGATCCGTATGTAACTGCTTTTCGAATTCCGCTCCATTTTTCAGCAGGTTGTGGTGGCTATAATTNGGCGCAGTTGGATCCGTATGTAACTGCTTTTCGAATTCCGCTCCATTTTTCAGCAGGTTGTGGTGGCTATAATTTAAAAAAATTTTTGAGAATTTTGAACATTTTAAGTAAAAATTTATTGTAGAAATTGTATACAGGGTTAGCCAAAGTGTAATATACTTTGGCTAACGATGNTATTTTAAGTAAAAATTTATTGTAGAAATTGTATACAGGGTTAGCCAAAGTGTAATATACTTTGGCTAACGATGTATTATCAGAATAAATTTTTATAATCAGAAGAATTTCAAGAAACGTTTTTAATTTAAAGTTTTGAAGTGTTGGAAGATTTACTGTCGGAACTTTTGCAAGTTTCGGATTTATCCATTTCAAAATAGTTTTCGAAAGCCTGATTCGCGATAATAGAATCAAATGAACGATAAGGAGATTAATATAATAAAAACGAGTATTTCATTTATAAATTAATATTGTTTAATTGACAGTTGATTTTCATAAGACTCCAACATGGGTATACTAAAAATATGTCAAACCTGTTATACGTTTTGTTAAAGCGTCACGTAAGGAAGTGGAAGAATAGTAATTTCATTAACCCCATGGTATAGAAAATTTCAGAAACCATACTGTTTCCCGTTCCTACAACTACCGTGAGCATCCAGCGCATGGCTACTTTTAGACTATCAAAATTTTGAATTTGAATATACTCTCTAACCAAATAGCATTGAGCNATCCAGCGCATGGCTACTTTTAGACTATCAAAATTTTGAATTTGAATATACTCTCTAACCAAATAGCATTGAGCTCTCGAAGTTCTCGCCGCGAGAATTTTTGTTTTTTCTTTCGCAATTTGCGCGTCTTCTGATTTAACTTTAAGGCGGTGAAGTTAAAGTTTAATTCGCAATTCAGATAATCTTATTTTTTAATTATATTTACATTACCGTCAAAAATTCAATAAACAGTGTTAAAGGAAAAACTGTTTTTAATTAAGTTGAAGGAGAGTGTGTACAAGGAGTTGGACGGGAGACACCTGATAGGAAGAAATTTTTAGCAAAAATTGGAATTAGAAATGCGATTCAGGCAAATGCTATAGCATGGTGTTAACGTATCAACTGGTACTACTTGCACCACATTAAACACTTCCAGGACACATGGTATAAAAAATTTTCTGTAATGAAACCTAGGTCTCTCCAAATCAAAAATGAAATAAATGAAGAATAATTCTTTTAAATGATACAGAAGTTCAAAATTCAAAAATATAAAGATAAGTATTGANATGAAATAAATGAAGAATAATTCTTTTAAATGATACAGAAGTTCAAAATTCAAAAATATAAAGATAAGTATTGAATTCGCGATAGACTAATTGAAAGAAACATGGAATTAGTCAAATCTACTTAAAATGGTGTTCTATGATTAATTCAAATTCTATTGATAGCAGTATCTATATAGACATTTCCGAAATTTCTAGACATGTCGTTCATTGAGTAAATCACAATACAATTGAATGACTGCCGCACACAACTCCAATTTTAAGATGTTTGTTTGAAAAATTGTTATATACGAATCCCGCCGAGAGCTCAATGCTATTTGGTTCGAGAGTATAATAACAATAACTTACTCATGTTTCTGAAATGATATTAATAAAATTTAAACTTTTTATATACGGATCGTATCATATCATATAGAGTTCATATTCCCGTGTTATATGGNCATTAATAAAATTTAAACTTTTTATATACGGATCGTATCATATCATATAGAGTTCATATTCCCGTGTTATATGGGAAACTTTTGAGCAGCGCATTGCGCATACGTGATATGATAATCCAAATGGAGATTCTCTCTTGTGGACTAACATGTGAGCCCTTGTGTAATTTAAGATTTGAGAGTATACAAAACTATTTGTACTGGCCATCAAGTTATCTTTAGTAGAAATAGTCTATAAGACTGTTTTTATTCATAAGTTCCTAGTACACAGTATTTTGTAACTTTCCAGTTTGACTAAATATTTTTTTAAATATGATTCTTAAATATCATATTCATACCTCAAATCGAAGTGTTCCAATTGGTGGTGCACCAAACGGTATGCCAAGATATGCAAAATATTCTTGTCCATCACGAGATAAGCCTGTGTATCCTTGTAAACTTCCTAGTGTTGTGTTTACAATAGGACACTCAGTTCTATACAAGTACTGATTTGCTTGATATAACCCAAGGCCGATGGCTATAAGTACAATCACTATACTCAAGCTCTTCTTCCATTCAATCATTTTCAATATTTACTTCCTTTGGATTCAAAGACGTCAACAATAACTGATAAACTACAAATTTTGTTTTCAAATATAATTTTTCTCAATCTTAACACCTAAGGGCTAAGGCAAACACCTGCTCCTACAGTTCTCTATCTACTATTAGCAAAATGAAAAGTTCAAAATTTAATACTGAAAAAAACAAGAATATCCACTTTTTAGTTAACCATGAATACTTTTCGTTTTTTTGTTTCAAAAAAAAACTTTACGATGTGCTGTGAATTGTGAACGCTTAACTGCAATAAAACTAATATTAACCTTACAGCATATCTGTTAGGTGTTTATATGCNTTGTGAATTGTGAACGCTTAACTGCAATAAAACTAATATTAACCTTACAGCATATCTGTTAGGTGTTTATATGCGATTGCTCCGTACGTCTGTCGTCACGTTTCTAATTTCAAATACTGTTCGGCATATTAAAATTAAACTAAACGATTTCAATCATAGCTATTTTGAAACAAATTAGATAAACATCTTGGGTTTTTCTTTAGCTACTACTTTTGAAACCTATTTATAGAATCTGTAATAAAAACATGGTTTGTATTATTTTATTTACTGGAGAGGTAAATGTTTATTTATAATTTCATTATGTCGCCAAGATACTTTGAAGTATTGGACTCCTAGGAGTAGTTTCGATTAAACTATGTATCTAGACAACCCTTTGCTATTTATATTCTTTCGTGTCGGAACTTTCCGCTGCATGCCGGATACTTTTAGATATCCAAGCGGATAATTTTCTAGAAATTTCCTCAGTAATCGTAAGAAATGAATTAATAATTTTATTAGATTTGGAGTATTATATATTAGAGTGCTTTAAAATTTGACTCCTGCACGTCCACTTGAAATGAGTCAAAATACGTCTTGCTTTGATAAAAATTATATTCATTACGAGTTTCATTAAGAATGTCGGATATCCATGCCAGATATCCGACATCCGAAAGCAAAAGAACGTTTGATATCCGATATCCGGCAGTCCTGCCGGATATGTTATCCGCAATATTTCTAATTTTGAGTTTCAGTAAACCTCGAACAAGACGACGACACCATGAAATCTTGGTTATCAAGAACTAGTGTCAAATTCATCCTGGGAATAAGGAATTTATGTATCAACTGCATGACTAAGCTGAACTCAATCAGTTAAATCAAATTTTAAGTTAAAACGCACGGTGTTTTGTGGTTCCAGTACGTTTGCCATAAAGCTGTTTGCAACGGTTAAAACGATCATAATATAATTGGAAATTTGTCGGGAAACATTTCCTTTTTCCTATGAAATTTAATTAAAAATTCTATTAGAATGTTTTCTCAATTATAATTTCTCAACTTTTCTTTATCCTGTAAGATGTCACAAGGATAGTCTTGCATCTAACATTCATTAGTATTTCGAAGCCACACTATAAATAAGCTATGCTACTAATATGAAACTCGGATAATGTTAAGCATTACATCAAATGCTAAGTTCTAATAAAGACAAATTTGTCTCTAGATTGCATCGGCAAATACTTCGGAGTAATTTTACACACATACTATGTTTATAATTTTGTCCTTAGTTCCAATCTTCCTAATTTTAATTTCTTACAACATTTGTACCTACTTTCTTCGCTATTTCCTGTTTTGTCATTCTTCCCAACCTGACATTCTATTACCTTTCTTCGTAAGCTTTAATTCTGTTTACCCATAGCAACTTTTTAACATTTGATTTCTTTTTCCAAATTTTGTGAGTTTTATTTTTCTTCTCTATATTTCTCTTCTTTGCCTTCCTTTACGCGCTTTCCTGAAAACCTTTCTATTTTTTTTTCATTTTCCCGTAGCTTTTTAGTAGCTTTATTGATAACCTTTGTTTTGCACTTCCCCCTAACCTTTCTGTTTTGTCTTTCTCCGCAGCATTTGTACGATTTATCTTTCATTGCAATCTTCCTAATTTTGAGTTTGTTGCCTACTTGTCTTTTGCTCGTGGTTTTCTACCTATTTATAACTGATTATTATCAAGTTTTACTATCCCATTTGCTTTGTACTTTTTTTATAAAAATTATACAAGTAGAGTTGGACACACTTGGTTTTCCCGAATGATGATATAATCTTGCAATTTAGCTCAATTTTAGTAAAACAAAGAGAAAAAAAAAGGATAGCACTGTTTAGTAACCGCGAACACACGGAATGTGATTCATACAGAGAAAGGCATAAGTTTCTATACATGAGAGGAGTCTTTACATCCCAAATGTGTGACTTTATGTAAATATTGTGTAAAGGTATTAGACGTTTGCACTTCACCTTACAAATGTGACTAAATTTAGACAGAATAATAAGTAAATAAATAATAACAAAAGGTATTCCAAATTCTATTGTTCTTGTGATAACATTTTTCTACTCAAGATAAGGTGGTTTTCAGGTTTCCGTGAAGTTCTGAAACAAAAAGAATTGTTGCANGTTCTTGTGATAACATTTTTCTACTCAAGATAAGGTGGTTTTCAGGTTTCCGTGAAGTTCTGAAACAAAAAGAATTGTTGCATTAGGGGATTTGATCATTTAATTTTCCACTGAGCAATTAATTATCACAAAATCCTGGGAATGTAAATGGATTCAGTGATGGTTTAGTAGGTTTTTATGTTTGTCTACAAAAATGAGCATTTTTTGGTATAAGTACNCATTAGGGGATTTGATCATTTAATTTTCCACTGAGCAATTAATTATCACAAAATCCTGGGAATGTAAATGGATTCGGTGATGGTTTGGTAGGTTTTTATGTTTGTCTACAAAAATGAGCATTTTTTGGTATAAGTACTTAAGTAGTACAACTGAAGTTCTCAAATTATTCGCGTCACTACTGGTTGGATTAACGGTTGTATTTAAAATAGGAGTACATGGTGTAATGTATTACCTTATTTCTGAACCTAAGGAATGTAATGGACAAAGTAGAATAATCTGCCACATAATTTCTCCCTAACATTCTACTTCTTCCATTAGGTTTGTTAGGTTTAAAATAGTGGAGCACTCTTTGGTTAAATCCTACCGATTTAAACGTTTATTGTTATTTTTATTTGTTTATGGATGCAACTGATCGTCAAGTCCGTAAAATTGCAGAATAGTTAATTACGCAAAACTTACTAATATTTTGAAATCATTCAGTGTGATATTATTTAGTATAAAATTTTTTAATAATAGCTGCACAAGTTTACTATAAATGTAATAGGTTACAAGATTTAGGATTTTGGACATTTGTTGTAGTCGATGGCATATGTTTTCTCCGGAGCAAAAGCAAATTTCTTAATTTCCGATAGAACTGAAGCCTTTGCTTCTGGTGTCACAGGGGTTTTCACAGTCGAAAGTAAAAACCAAGCTTTCTTGTCAGCAAAACATGTATTCATCAAGGCATAACGCTTGTTATCTGCCCAAGTGGTCACTAGCAGTGCATGAACTATTTAAAAGAATTTCAAATTCCAAATATTAACATTTGAAAGTCCTAATGAAATTGGTCATCAAAGGTAGTTTGAAAATTACTCTGTTTTTTATCGGTGCAGTCCAGGACACCAACTGGAAAATAATAATAGAGTGGAGTTAATGCAAGAGAAAAGTTATAAGGTAACTTAAATAAGATTATGTGTGTTGACCTGTGCCTTGCTTGCATTTCAAGCTTATCTGATGCCCATAAGCAGTGAAATTTGTTTGTGAAGGAGTACATACAATCATTGCACACATTTTCTCAAAATCATCTTCAGAGTCGGGATTTCTTCCTGTAAAAAGTTGAGCTAGCGAGTAAGCATATAATTTGCTTTGAAGTGGCATGTACCATCCCTTTGCTTCGGATTTCGTAAACTGTTGGGGAAATATCATAGATAATTACTCGTTTTAAATTTCCGAATTAACAATTACAATAGCAGATTGTTTCAATTACATTTTCCGAATTACTTTAATATGGCTAACCGAAATACTAATTACAAATTACAGTAATTCAATTAGTTTAAATTACAAATGACATTTTCAGAAATATTAGATTTTGGTTTGCCAAAATTGACATGTTCATCTGCCAAAGACTCCTTTTAAGAAAAAATAACGTTCTATTGGAGTTGACGCTACTTGGAATGTTGACTATTATGAAAAATCTTAGTGTTGGAATTTTCAGTAAATAGTATAGTCCAATATAATTTTTCATGATTAAATACTCCTATTCTATAGGTTGTGAATAGCCAATATTTACAAGTTTAGTTTTCACTCCAATAAATGGATGTGGATTTACTGTACAGCATATATGGGCATGTTGACTGCCCTCCTGCCCTCACGAACCAAGTCTGCCCTCTTGCCCTCACGAATTAAGTCTGCCCTCCTGCCCTCATCGAAAGAGCAGAAGGGCACTTTGCTCATGTAAAAATCAAAACGGAAGAAATATTCCGATGCAAATAAAGCGAATCATTTAGAAATTGAACCAGCCTAGGGTGGTCCGACGACACATTTTCCTATTGTGTTGTTCGGGCTAAGCAGTGTGCTATGGTTACCGGTCTTGGATCGGTGCCATTCCTTGAGCTAGACTAACAATCTAGCACTGGTACAAGAGCTGTTTCTGTTGTTTTTTCAGTCCTTAAGCACTTTGGCAAGGAATGGAGCCAGACTGCCTGTATCTTCGTGATTAGGAGTCTGGAGCCATGCCATGATATGCAAAGATGCCGATAAAGTTTCCCAATAGAGTAAGACAAATGTGAATAGCTCACCCCCTTTCATGTAAAGTGGGTAAAGTATGCGTAGTAGTAGATCCACGCTACCAGAAGCCTGAAAAGGTTGTGTACACATGTACGTAAAAAGAGCGGGGCTTGGTTCGAGGCAGCAGAAATACCGAAAAGCAAGTCTGCGGGATTTCCAGATAAAGTTCCTACCCTCTCGATTGGGTGAAAGCCAATAAGTCAAATAAACTTCCAAAATTTAGAAATTGGTGTCGGAACAAGGGTCTAGCCCAAAACACAAAGAAGAGGACATGAAAAACAAAAAAATGATGACAACGTACTTTCAAATTGTAATGTTGTATTTCTAAATATTATTACCGTGTTTATTGACTAATTTTTATTGACACTAACACAAACACTTGGAATTTTTGATAAAAAAAACAAGCGCATTTGTTTATGATCGCTTGTTGGTTTAATTATTTTTCAAATAAAATAAAAATCATTACGTTTGCATTTTAAACTAGGTTTCAATATAAATACACAAAAATAAGGTTATANTCAAATAAAATAAAAATCATTACGTTTGCATTTTAAACTAGGTTTCAATATAAATACACAAAAATAAGGTTATAACAGAAATTAAATGTTTATGTGCGGGCAAGTTAACTGGCCTAGTACCCTCACAATCTAAATCTACACTCCTAACCTGAAAAACCAAGCCTGCCCTAATGCCATCACTGCCAAAATTTGCCCTCCTGCCCTNGTTTTTTCAGTCCTTAAGCACTTTGGCAAGGAATGGAGCCAGACTGCCTGTATCTTCGTGATTAGGAGTCTGGACCCATGCCATGATATGCAAAGATGCCGATAAGGTTTCCCAATAGAGTAAGACAAATGTCAATAGCTCACCCCCTTTCATGTAAAGTGGGTAAAGTATGCGTAGTAGTAGGTCCACGCTACCAGAACCCTGAAAAGGTTGTGTACACATGTACGTAAAAAGAGCGGGGCTTGGTTCGAGGCAGCAGAATTACNCCATGCCATGATATGCAAAGATGCCGATAAGGTTTCCCAATAGAGTAAGACAAATGTCAATAGCTCACCCCCTTTCATGTAAAGTGGGTAAAGTATGCGTAGTAGTAGGTCCACGCTACCAGAACCCTGAAAAGGTTGTGTACACATGTACGTAAAAAGAGCGGGGCTTGGTTCGAGGCAGCAGAATTACCGAAAAGCAAGTCTGCGGGATTTCCAGATAAAGTTCCTACCCTCTTGATTGGGTGAAAGCCAATAAGTCAAATAAACTTCCAAAATTTAGAAATTGGTGTCGGAACAAGGGTCTAGCCCNCGATTGGGTGAAAGCCAATAAGTCAAATAAACTTCCAAAATTTAGAAATTGGTGTCGGAACAAGGGTCTAGCCCAAAACACAAAGAAGAAGACATGAAAAACAAAAAAATGATGACAACGTACTTTCAAATTGTAATGTTGTATTTCTAAATATTATTACCGTGTTTATTGACTAATTTTTATTGACACTAACACAAACACTTGGAATTTTTGATAAAAAAAANAATATTATTACCGTGTTTATTGACTAATTTTTATTGACACTAACACAAACACTTGGAATTTTTGATAAAAAAAAACAAGCGCATTTGTTTATGATCGCTTGTTGGTTTAATTATTTTCCAAATAAAATAAAAATCATTACGTTTGCATTTTAAACTAGGTTTCAATATAAATACACAAAAATAAGGTTATACAGAAATTAAATGTTTATGTGCGGGCAAGTTAACTGGCCTAGTACCCTCACAATCCAAATCTACACTCCTAACCTGAAAAACCAAGCCTGCCCTAATGCCATCACTGCCAAAATTTGCCCTCCTGCCCTCATGCCCTCACGAACCAACCCTGCCCTCGTGCCCTCACGATTTAAGTCTGCCCTCATGCCCTCATGCTAATACCTGCCCTCGCGCCCTCAGGGCTGCCCTCATCGAAAGGGCACGAAAGCACTTTGCCTATGTATGCTCAACAGGGTTGTTCAGAAAAGTGTATCTTATGGAGAATGTGATATGTGATATTTAATAAAAAGAATCTTTGGTTGAACTTAAAACAAGTTAGGTTTATTAACTATGGTTATGGACTCATATTGTGGCAAAATAGAAATCCTGGGCGTGTTGGAATAATTGAGGTTAGTGAATTAAGCTGATATCTGGCAGGGTTGACTGTTGAGTTTTCCTGGGCCTATTTATTCATAAGGAAACAGGATGAATGGGTCTAGGAAAATTCCCTTAATACCTGTAAATGGACACTCCTTGTAGTGACAATTGATAACATAAAAGGAGGTTTTCACTAGTGCACCAGGAGTGGATGGTCGTCAGTCGTGTTTCGTTTCTATAGTTATACGTTTGTCTTTTCGTCTCTTTAT
Source organism: Holacanthella duospinosa (assembly GCA_002738285.1). NCBI lineage: Eukaryota > Metazoa > Arthropoda > Collembola > Poduromorpha > Neanuridae > Holacanthella > Holacanthella duospinosa. The sequence continues at coordinate 1,942,455 of NIPM01000008.1, read as the reverse complement.
TATTGTAATTGGAGTAATAAATAGTACCTCACTATAGAAATTAGAGTTATTAAATTTAACTTATTGTCTTGTTGAATCACCGATAAGTCAGAAAAAGGAGAGAATGTGCATTGTGTCGGAATAACCCAACCCTGCAGTAACTAGTGTCGGAGGGCACCCCTCTAACTGAAAACCGTGGATTCGGCAAGGCTCCATCCTTGTTTACGGTCGAAGTCCCGCGTGACAAAACTCCATCTGAAACGAGCGACACCGGCTTCTCCTGCCCTATTCCATACAACAGTTCATCCTTGCGGACCCCTTGGTTTCTTCGGCGGCGCCTGGGACATCAGGACTAAGTTCAACAATAGCCCCTCGGAATCCTCCCGGGACGGGAGAAAACACCCCGACTACAGGATATCAGGATGACGTGGGTTTCTGCCCACTGGTTAATTTTCCTAGTCTGGGATTAGCAAAATATTGGCCTATAGAGCTCTCCGGAGAACCTGGGGATAGAGTAGTACAGGGCGAATCTTAGTTCTCCTGCGGGACCAGTAGGCAGGAGAGCCCAGGGAGGGTCTCCCGTTTCCCGGCAGAGCGGAACGTCAAGAGCTTCCCAGATAGAATTATGTGTTTAGCTTTTCCCAGGACAGGAAAGGAGTTTTCCCTAGCAAGACAAAGGAATTAAGTACCCATTAGGCCCATTATATTGTTCCCGAAAAGTGCTGTATCTAGGACCAGACTGCGAAACGGATCCAGTTCTCCCTGCGGGAGAAACTGCAATAGTAGTCCAGTTCACGCTGCAAGAGAAACTGCGGAAGTAGTCCAGTTTACCCTGCGGGAGAAAATGCGGGAGTAGTCCAGTTCACTCTGAAGGAGTAACTGCGGGAGTAGTCCAGTTCACCCTGCGGAAGAAACTGCGGGAGTATTCCAGTTCACCCTGCGGGAAAAACTGCGGGAGTAGTTCAGTTCACCCTGCGGGAGAAACTGCGGGAATAGTCCAGTTCACCCTGAGGGAGAAACTGCGGGAGTATCCCAGTTGACCCTGCAAGAGAAACTGCGAGAGTATCCCAGTTCACCCTGTGGGAGTATACCAATTCACCCTGCGGGAGAAACTGTGAGAAAACTCCAGTTGACTCTGCGGGAGATACTGCAGAGCGGATCCAGTTAGGTCCAGTAATTAGGACAATAGGATAGATCCGTTGGATAAACCCAGTGGAACTTCCCAGGACAATACATAGTTTCTGCGGTTTAGAACCAATACCCCAGAGTTAGTGGATACCGAGTACCCAGAGATTACCCACAGTCTCTGCAGTTCACATAGAATGGATTCTCTTGTTCTCCCTACAGTACGGATAGATTAGAACTCCAGAAAGAAACCGGACTAGACTAACAATGATTAACCCTAAGACCCAGAGACAAAAGTGAGATAACTCCCTTCGCATATAAAATAAACCCAAGAATTGGATAAGTAACAATCAGAAAATAATATTTATATTTAACAACAAAACCAAATTCACAAAATTATCACCACGCCACAATATGGTACTTAGCTTTTTAAAAAGAACTTGTGGGGCTTGTGTTCGTGAAATCTAAGACTAAACGATTAAGATCGGTTAACCTAAATGACCTTTCTCATGACATTAAGGTCATAGGAAAGTTTTACTTACAGAAGAGCATATAGAGAAAGAGTAGAAAGGGACTTAAACCCATAAGGAGACTCAAACTCCAGAGTAAATATAATAAATTGATTTTAGAAGATGAGTGATAAGTTCACTTTTTCTTCTAAGTACTGGGCCCGCCAAATTAATCCG